>OZ012698.1:5846659-5859159 GCA_963942565.1 Maea johnstoni
CTAATTGTGCTTTAGGCTGAAAGATTTCATCGAAATTGTCCGGCCTTTTTTGGCCTCTGCGAGCATTAATGGGGTTAAACAAGAGGTTGCGAGGAAAAATCAGTCAGGATGTAACGTTACTCAGGTTAGGTCGCCTGCCATATGTAAGAGCCACTTTCCTGTCAGAAAATGTTTACCCGGACTGTCAAATCTCAGCAATGTTTATGTTTATGACAACAATAAATGTTTAAATTGACGAGAATAACCAACTACTATATGTGTATTTGGTAGGTGTATTTTAGAGGCTCCCAAGCCTATATTGTGTTTTAAATATCTAATGTATGTATGTACATATGTATGTATGTACGTACGTACGTGTGTACATATGTATGTATGTATGCAATTCCAAAAAAGAATGTATGCATGAATTGGGCATGTATGAACATAAAGCTATACATCCATCCATACATACATACAAGAATACATACATACACACACATACATGCTACATGCAAACATCCATACATTCAAACATACATACTTACATACATATTTAGTTTATTGAGCATGGTTTTACCTGTCTGTAATATGTTTATCCATACTGAGTGAGACTTAATAAAGAAGAAATACATGCATACATTACTTACATACATACATACAAACATGCATACATATGTGTGCATATATGAACATATACATCTTTCATATATATATATATATATATATATATATATATATATATATATATATATATATATATATATATATATATATATATATATATATATATAGTATATATATATATATATATATATATATATATATATATATATATATATGCTTGTGATCCCCTGAAACGACCTCTAGTAGAAGCACACGTAGTGACGCTGACGACCAGTGCAGAAAGGTTAACAATGTCACAACATGCTCATTCTTCTTACCACCGCATTCCATTGTCGGCGATAGGAGACATATATTCTACTCTGTTTAGTGTTTTCTGTACGGTACAGATGTTGCATCCCCCATGCTGGTTGAACGATTCCGCCCCCACCCCCTTTGGACTAGGTCCTGGTATATTGTTGAACGTAATCCTGCCCTTGATCTCTTTTGATCTCTTACCTTTTACTTTTATTTCCAGTTGGTAGTTTCCTAGAGTTAACATAGATGGCGCCAGGGGTGATCTTACATATCAGTACATGTTTACTTGGATGAAGAAAAGTTTGGTTATCTAAGATGTATACGCCTATAACAATGAGTCTAGTGAGGACGTGATGGACTAAATAAAGGTAGACTACTTTGTAGTTGGTATGCCATTCAGATAAGAATGAAAGAAAGAACATGCGTGACCTATAGCTAGGCTGGGATTCTTTTTAGATATAGAATACTGTAGCACGAAGATTGAAGAGTGCTCTGTTGTTAAGGCCATAAGGGAGGAGAGCAATACATTTACTAATTTATTAGAAAACATGCAATATCAAATGCAGAGAGCGATCGGATGTGCCAATGCCTTACATTTGTATAGTACAGTATAGTACAGTATAGTACAGTATAATACAGTGCAGTAAAGCATAGTATAGACACTATAGTATAATACAATATAGTACAGTATAGTACAGTACAGTACAGTGCAGTAAAGCATAGTATAGACACTATAGTATAATACAATATAGTACAGTATAGTATAGTATAGTATAGTTTATTTGCCGTTCTTCTAGAAAACGAAGTTATATAAAATACAAAATAAAGTTATAGGCATGACAACCAAACGCCACATAACTTGCTTGACATACAGGATCTCGGAATATTTATAGGTAATCTTAAATAGCAAATCTAAACAGATCTTACCCTCTCAAACCGTATCCGTAAGAAATGGTTAACTTAAGTTTTAGTTTTTACATAGTATGACATAAGCTACTTTTCCAATCTGTGAATTTTGTTAACTGTTTCATCTTCAGTCATTTCTGCTTGTTGGTTCTAGACTAAGATGAAGAAAAACAAGTAGTTGTCTCCTAATGACATCACACTTAGGCCAGATTCGAGACCCCTTGGATAGCCAGGTCTTTACTATAGCGCATATAGTAATTGGTCTCTTGCTACATATTTACTCTTTTATTCATCTAATATTTTGACACAGTATGGCATAAGCTACTTTTCCAATCTGTGATTCCTCTTAACTACATAATCTTCAGCCACTTCTAGTTGTTGGTTCTAGACGCATGCAAGATGGAGTCAAAGCTGTTTTTCAGTCTTACTCCGACCCCCTGCGTAGCTGTGGTACAGAGTTACAGGATCTGAATGTTTTACAAAGCCGTCTTTCAGTAACCTACCGCCCTCCAGCTTAACCCTTGCATAATTGTAGCGACAAAAATATCTTGATATTTTGTCCAAATAAAAGCATATTTTGAAAAAATAATGAAGGAGAAATGGAAATCAATAACAAACCAACATCCCCCCTTCAAATGTTTCATGAATTTGTGATTATTTTTGAAGTTATCTTCATAAATGTTAAAACTCCAGACGACGTCATTCTACAGGAACTCTTACGCATGCATGGTTTAGGTATTTCAGAGGCACATATTGAAAGGGCTTTTTTCTTGGCCTAATCCGACACAGGAGTGGTAGGGTGTTATGAGAACCCTGGTAGCAGGGGCGGGTCTGGGGGGGGGGGGGGGGGGGGGGGGGTATTATCCCTACGTATACAGTAACTAAGCCCCTGCTGCCTAGTAACCTAAACACATTCTCCAGAACTATGTGGAACCTAGCCTAGCTATTAGGCGTTACCATACTAAAGAGAGAGAGAGAGAGAGAGAGAGAGAGAGAGAGAGAGAGAGAGAAGAGAGAGAGAGAGAGAGAGAGAGAGAGAGAGAGAGAGGGTTGGATTTTGTCGCCCAGTCGCCCGTTGCGAGTCTGGATGATAGGAGGGAGGGAGCACGTGTTGATGGCGATATTACACCACTCGCTTTATGCTCGTGAAAACAGCACATTTGCTGACCTTAAATCTGTGTGCGAAACGATGTGTGTGCGATGTTATAACTGTGTGCGATGTTATAACCAGCCTCGTGATCCATGCAATGATACCAAGTAACAGTGAAAATCTTGCCATTTTTCAACGTAAGGAACAAATTCAATAAGAAATATGACAGCAGCGCCTAACACTATTGTCACTACAGGCAACTCTGCTTAATTCGGACATGTGTAATCCGGATTTTCGCCTAAAACGGACAGATTGGAATGTCCCAGTCCCTTCCTATACATATAATTCCTGTACACATAATCCGGATTTTGCATAATCCGGACAGAAATTTAGGGTCAACATCAGTCCGGATTACGCACTACGCAGAGTTGCCTGTATGTGCCTTTTTAACACATCGAAACAGTCTTGGCATGGGTCGCCTGGATCTACAACACTTTATTATATTTGAAAATGACTTCGTTATTCAGCGTTAAGTGGAATAAATATATAAGTAAAGTTGTGATGAAGTTCCTGATAAGCATTTCTACTTAATCTTTTATTAAAGCTGCTTTTGCTCTAGAGGTACCCCCCATACGGGTGATTTTGGGTGTTACATGAATGAATGGTTTTACATAAATCACATGTTGATTACAAGAGACAGCCATGTTCACTGGGTCAAATGATAATAACCCTTGAAACCCTTGAGCCCCTTTGTATATTATAATAATAATAATAATAATAATAATAATAATAATAATAATAATATTAATAATAATAATAATAATAATAATGATAATCATAATAATAATAATAATAATAATAATAATAATAATAATAATAATAATAATATTGATAATAATAATAATAATGATAATAATAAAATCTTTATCAAAAGTCTCACTCAGTATAGATAAACATATTACAGACAGATAAAACATGCACGTTCAATCTTGAAATAAGAAAAGAATGGATATGTAACGAGAGACCAATTACTATATGCCCTATAGTTACATGCTGGCCTCATGCCAGAACTACCAGATAAGGCAGCAGGGCGAGGTCACGTGGGAACAAGGACCAATCAGGGCTCTTGCATCGATTACATTACAGCGAAACCTTATCTCCACCACCTGCTGGGGGTGCCCAGAGCACCTATTAGCGACTATTAGTTGACACTGGTTGAGGCTAGCATGTTCAGGTTGACCGGCTGGTTTCCATTCCACTTGTGTTTGGTCTTCTAAGGTTCAATATACTGACCACTCTTAAAGTGTCCCTGTGGTTTCATCAATTCAGATCTTCTATATAGGCAACTGGACTTATCCATCAGGATTGGCTGTGACGTATATATACCGTGAGTTCTCCATCAATACTAAGTGCATGGCTAACGGTAGCCGGTGCGAGATGCTATTAAATCCTATCAATTGTATAAACTTCTATAAATATCAGCTATCATGTTTATCGTAATGTATCAGAGCCACGCGATACACTAGTTGAACAATTAGAGATGACACCACTGGTCCAGCCATAGTCACCCCCCAGGGCAGATTCAGAATCTCCCCTCCCCTTTAACCTTTATACCCTCAAGCCTAAAAGGAACTGCTGCAAAGCTAGATTGGTCAGACGGCCCAGGCGTCAGTATAAATATATATATATATATATATATATATATATATATATATATATATATATATATATATATATATATATATATATATATATATATATATATATATATGTGTATATAAAACGTACGAACGTATGTACGTGTATGCATGTATGTATGTATGTATGTATGTATGTATGTATGTATGTATGTATGCATGCATGTTTGTATTTTATATGTCTGCATGCATATAGCCAGATTTGGCTTCCACTCTCCGGTTCTATATTTCTAGTCAAAGCAAATAGCATTTTATCTCGAGTCGGTCAGGGCGACATGAAGTGGACGTCACACGACCACTTACAATGCGACAATTTATGAGGCATACCGGCATGTCACGACGAACACTTCTGAGCCTAATACGCTTTACCATCATCCATTGATAGGTCCACTCAT
Source organism: Maea johnstoni (assembly GCA_963942565.1). Classification (NCBI taxonomy): domain Eukaryota; kingdom Metazoa; phylum Annelida; class Polychaeta; order Spionida; family Magelonidae; genus Maea; species Maea johnstoni. The sequence goes on from OZ012698.1 coordinate 5,851,645, forward strand.
ATATTTATACATATATATATATATATATATATATATATATATATATATATATATATATATATATATATATATATATATATATATATATATATATATATATATATATATATATATATACGTACGTACGTACGTACGTACGTACGTACGTACGTACGTACGTACGTACGTATATATATATATATATATATATATATATATATATATATATATATATATATATATATATATATATATATATATATATATATATATATATATATATATATATATATATATATATATATATATATATATATATATATATATATATATATATATATATATATATATATATATACGCACACCAGGAAAACACAATAAATTCCAGCCTACCTGTAATCCCAGAAAGGATATTTCCTTTCCGCATTCTGCTTCTTCTTAGCATAATTCCGCTTGACAAATGTATCCAATCCCACGGTCGCCGCGCTGAGATCATGACGTCTTTCCGTCTCGCACTCGGCTTCTCTGTACATGTTTAATACTGGTCCACTACTGCTTTCAGAGTATCAGGTTTATTAATCCATAGCGTACGATACTGTGTGTGGAATATATCTCCTTTAGACAATACTGGTTATCCATATGTATTGTGGTACTCGGCTAGACTGCATGGTAAGGTATCTTTGATGCACGTATCCGTGCTGATGCTGTGAGGTTTTGTTGCGTCAGGCTGCAGAGGCAGGCTGTGGTACACTGCTGGCTTGGACCACTCGCCACTCCACTACTACTGTAACACTAGGCCGGCACAAGCAGGATCGATATGTACAGCCTGGCAGGTTTTTCTGGGGACAAAGGGAGGGGAAACATGGCGCCGCTCACCCCGCTCCCCGGTGACTTCAACCATCGTTCCATATGTCAGGATTCAAGCTGGTTGAAATATCTTAGATATTTGTACAATAAGTGTATAATATTAACAGTCTGGTCAATTAGCAGGTATTTCTAAGGCGGTAGGGGTGGTTGAAGCTGGTTCATTTTTCACTCACAAATCGGAGTCAGAAGGGCTACCTGGTCCTGGTACTATCTATGCGGACAAAAAGTAAAAGGTATCAAATTCGTTTAAAGTAGTACCCTTTATCTTGAATTAAGATATTTTGTGGTTGCTCATCTAAGCCTTTATGCATAAGAATGAGAATGGTGCGCCGCATATTATCCGGAATAGAATTACAGCAGGAAGGGTGTGTATATTTTTAGAAAAGTAAATTTAGTTTATACATGTATTGTTGTTTTTCGATTTATTTATATTGAATTCCATGCAGATTACATTGCTATAGGCATGTTCTGTTTTTGAAAAGGGCCTTGTTCCGATATCATGACTGGTGAGTCGATCCAGGTAGTTCTATAATAAGTCTTGATTATCAATTTTAGAATATTGTAAACAGTTTTCCCATTCTGATTTAGTCAAGTCAAGGATCTTAAATTTGAGGGATCGGGGCGATAGGAATGCTAGGAATAGGAATTTACCAAAGACATCCTTGAATCCATCTACGATTTAGCTTTAATAGTTGTAGTGACACGCCATATTCAAAACTTTAGATTTCCACGGGAATATGACTGTACATGATAGTATTAGAGATGATCGTATTTTACTGCAGTATTATGTGCATACAATTATTTTGGTCGTACTTCTAAAGGTTATAAATCCCACGGCAGACAAAATTATACAAACTAGTTAAAACGACAAACTCACTCAAATGACCACTAACATATTCCTTTTGATGCTGGATTTGGCCCCTGCTCCCTGGTTCAATCTCTCAGACCAACATGGATGCCCCCCCTTAAAATCGTATCGTTTATCTGCTAACATATTTAACATTCTATAGTCGGGTGTCGTGAGTCCCACAATGAGCGTTCGCATTCAGTGTCCCCTTTGTCTAAAGCAACACATTTTCCTAATAGTTCGCAGTACTTCTTATGTCTTTCTGTTTTCGCGCCAAATCGCGACCTTTGCAAAACTAACGAACCCTTCCGCCGTATTATATACCCACACTATGCCCTGACACGGGGTGTATGCTATTCTCATTGTGCTACCCTGTAACCCTTTGTATCTCTCCAGAACACCCATGCACAGGTGAATTCCTTTCATGCATTATTTAGTTTAGCGCCTAGAACAGTGTTTGTTGTGCTCTGCGAGGCAGCTTTTCACAACAAACTTGCATGTCGTGCGCGCAAACAGTAAGACCAACATGCTATGGTGGCTGGCCTAGAATCCGAGAATACATAAACACACACACACATACATGTATATATGTATGTATGTATGTATGTATGTATGTATGTATGTATGTATGTATGTAAGTATGTATGTATGTAATCCTAGCATCCAGCATCCTAGAATATATAATTCCACACACACACGCATTTCTCTCTCTCTCTCTCTATTTGAGGGGGACCGTATTGTGACATCTATAGGCCATATTCAGTACTACACTTGCTGGACTACTCAGTGTTAAGGGTAACCTTTAAGCGACTATGAACTAAGTCTACTGTGGCCCTTAGTGTACAACATCATTATGGTACCCTAGGCCTCACGGGGTTGCTAAACAAGGACACTAATATAGGACGCCCTACTTTGGATGAAGAAAAGAACAGCTCTGATAATAACCTAAGGGCTATTCCATTTAAAAATACATGGGGGGGGGGGGGGGGGGGGGTGGGGGGGGGGGGGGGGGGGGGGGGGTGGGGGTGGAACGCTCACAATTTCAGACCCCCCCCGCAATGATTTTTTTTCATGTAAACCCCCCCTACAATGATTTTTTTTCATCTAAACCCCCTCCCACCAATGATTTTCATTACTTTTTCAAAACCCCATACCCCATGTTTTTTTTTCTTTTATACTCCTTATCTTAAAAGCTGGGGTTTCCCTTCTTATGTACGCCATGTGCGCATGCGTGCACATTAAATGTCATCCATTGCCGACGTGAACTCCACAATGCAGACCGCCTCAAAGTGTAGGAATAGTAAAAAAATTGCAGGACCAGCAGATGCTAGGTGTTACTGGTCCTACAGGGCCAGTATCATTTTGAGTTAGCGTTGAGGCCTGGTATTCAAATATAGAAATGAAGGCGAACATTTGCTCAAAGAGCCCCAGCTCTAAATTTCATTGACTGAAATTTGCAAGCGTCTGCTCGCTTTGGGTTTTTAGGTACACCTGCTCCATTTTATGGCAGTGTCTTGGCACCCGACCTGCGACTTACCCCACACCCGATGTTATTTTTTTGCCAGGGAGCCCCCCCCCCCCCACTATATTTTTTAATATTTGACAGACCCCTCGCCCAATGATTTTTTTTTAACTTGACCCCCTCCCACCATGATTTTTTAATAGGTGAGCGTTCCACCCCCCATGTATATTCAAATGGAATAGCCCTAATCCACTTTTGCAAAAAAACAAGTATTACAGCGTCAGAACGCATGCCACACTTGCAACTCGCTTTATAAGTGCTTACAGCGACATCTATTGAGTAAATTTGACATTAATTCAATTGAACCACAGTATGTGACCAACGCGGAATCTACCTCCAGGGTTATGAATGGTTATCGTGGTATGGGCAGACTAGTATCTATCATACTAGTATCATACTATTGAAATGAAGTAAGCGGAAAAAAGTGACATATGCTTGCATTGATTAGGCGTTATCTGTGGAAAGTTATGGGAATATACATGTATAACGGATGTTTTACATTACTGAGTACGAGTGATAAAAAAGGATGTTGATCTCAGCAGCAGCATGCACACACACAACAGTTGCCTGCGATGTACACAATATCCTGCATATATATATATATATATATATATATATATATATATATATATATATATATATATATATATATATATATATATATATATATATATATATATATATATATATATATATATATATATATATACCGGTATGTGTGTGTGTGTGTCTGAGTGTGTGTGTGTCTGAGTGTGTGTGTGTGTGTCTCTGTGCGTATTATACATACACAAATATGCGGAAAATGTGACATATGCTTGAACTGATTGGGAGTTATCTATGGGAAGTTGTGGGAATATCCATGTATAACGGATGATTTACATAACCAGTAGTAAAAAGGATGTTTATCTCACAAGCAGATGAACAAAATATCCTCCATCACATTGGTTGAATACTGACATTGGTCTTCTTTTGAGCACCTGCCTTAAGCGGCTTCTATGGTCCGCACCACAGCTATTCTTGATGATGTGAACACCTTTGAGCACCTTAGAGATGTGAACACCTATCATAAACATTATTTCTCAGTTCCAGTAACTATGTTCAGACCATGTGCAAATCACATTCTTTATTAGGATCATTTGGGCAAACCGTCATTGTATTGACTTGTATGTTTATTGACTGAACAGAAAGTACAAACTCATACGATGTACAAAGCAATATAATATGATGTGTCACACAGACGCGGATAACATAATACAAATAGCACAACATAGAATAGGAAAAATAAAAGTAAAGTACACTGAACAAAACAGAAAATATTACATAACTTATATATACAAGCCCTCAGGATCATACAAAGCGTTAAGTTAAGCAGCCTCACACCAGCTCGCAAAATCTTATGAAGTGAAGAATGAATAACTTCTGAAACATCAGGACGAAGGTTATCTCAAATTTGGTGACAGGCAATGCATGTGGATTGTTAACGGTTGTAGATACTAGTAACTGTTTGCGAATCAAAGAGTCCCGTTTGTATACTTTATTGTACATATGAGAAAGCCATTCCCCAATCTTCAACCAAAATGTTGCTGCAGTAGGGCAATATATGAAAGCATGTACAGTACATGCGTTTTATTCTTGCACCAGTCGACCGGACGTCTGTCAGTGCCTGGTTGTAGGAACACCCATGGATAACATGTTAAAAAAATAGCCAGACATATTAAAGACTAACGGAGCTTGCGAATCAAAGCTACGCTCAGTTGTGAAGTCATCCACACATCCATGCCCAGGAAACTGGGTGGCAATGGGTAATGCGGTCGTATACTGTGCATGGCTGCCCACGCATTTAGTGCAGAATTGAATATCGTCACTGCACAAGTACCTTTCATTTTTTGAAAGTTGAATTTTAATGTGATATAGTCCAGAAAATTGATTTTTAAGTCCCGAGTTTGTAGGTCATTTAATGTCAATAAGGCACCTTCTTCATCTAGAATATCTTTGATTAAAAAATAACCTTTGTTGGCCCATTCTTTTCTAAATTTAAATGCCAAGGAGCTGTTGTACCAAAGGGGGGGGGGGGGGGGGGCATTATGTAGTTCGATTGTATTATTTGGTTTTAATTTTCTCAACAAATCAAAGGCCCCTTTGGCCACATCTACCCAAAATTTGTTTTTCACCTTTTATGACAATGATTCCGCAAAGTTGTCCCCAAACAGCACTATTTTATGGATATTGTAAATATGCGGAAATTCAGCCCAGCCCTCATTTTGAAATTGTATACGTTTAAGCCAGGATAATTTTAGCGATTTGTCAAAGGTTTTGAGGTCTGTGAGGCCTAAGGCTCCCTTTTCAATGGGGGATTCCATAATTTCCTTGTGGAAGTTAGGTTTTTTCCTATTCCAAATAATTTTTTAAAATAACATATTCAGTTTGTCAAATATTTCATTTGAAGGAGTTGGAAGGGACAACAGGACGTGGGTGATTTTGAAGATAAGTAGACTTTTAATGATTTTAATCTTTCCAAATGGTGTTAAATATCTTAAATTCCATAAATTAATGATTGTTTTTATTTCACTAATTTTCTTTTCAATATTTAAATCTGAAATGCGGTCGAAATTGTCTAAATCATACGTAATTCCCAAGCAGTCACATTTTTGAGTCCAATCTAGATTCAGATCTTCGCATAATTTCGTCCTGTTGTCCCCCCACTTTCCAATTCTGATGACCTTTGTTTTATCAGTGTTTACTTTCAATCCTAAAATGGATTGAAAGTCAGTGAGAACAAGTAGGCTCTCTCTCAGAGCAGATTCAGTGGGTTTCAAAAGTAGAGTGGTTTTGTCTGCATACTGGGAGATTTTTTGTTCTTGTCTAAAAATAGTAATACCCTCAATTTTCTTATTTGTCCTGATGGCTTCGGCAAGGAATTCAGCGGCCAGAACAAACAAGTAGGGTGAGATAGGATCACCCTGCCTGCACCCCCTCCCTAAGTAATTTTTTGCCGAAAGATTACCATTTTGAAGATTTCTGAGGCTGAATTTTCCTGTAGAGACTTTACCCAGTTTAAGGTGATATTATTAAAGTTAAATATTTCTAATGATTTTCGGATAAATTCCCAGGATAACGAATTGAACGCTTTTTCAAAATCAATTAATATTATTAACCCTTTCAAATTTTGAAGCGAATATTTATTAATAACGTCATGAATTAACCTTGAATTTTCACTGATAAACCTCCCATTCATAAAACCTTTCTGAACAGTATTAATTAGTTTTGGCAATATTAGTTTAATCCTTTCAGCTAAGATTGCTGAGAAAAAATTATAAAGAGAGTTAAGTAAGGTAATAGGACGCCAATTTTTTAATTCACTATGTAACTTCCCACCTTTAGGTATACACGTAATTATACCCATGTTGTGATTTTGGTCTATGGTTCCCTTGTCTCTATAGGATTTCATTAATTTTAAGAGAATCATATTAATATGAGGCCATAAAATTCTAAAAAACTCGTTTGAAAAGCCATCAGTACCAGGGCTCTTATTGTTTTGGCTTTTTAGTATTATTGTTTCTAATTCCTGCATTGGGATTTCTGCATCTAGGGTAAGTTTGTCCTGTTCATTTAGATGCGACATTTTTCCAGGTAAGTTTTTGAAAAGTAGTGACTCGTTAATACCGGTGGTATTTTTATGATTATAAAGACTTTGATAAAATGAGTGCATTTCATTTAATATTTCATTTGGGTTTCTGATACTCGTATCTCCTTTTTTTATTTCCATAATGTGTTTTGAAATGAAATTATTGTTTTCCAGGTTTAAGAAGAATTTGAAGGGTTTTTCATTTGCATCAACATACTGTGCCCTTGATCTGACTAGACTTCCTTTCAACTTCTGTTCTCGTATCTCTTCTAACTCATTTTTCCACGCATTTATTTTGTTAAGCCATGACTTGTCCGCAGACAATAGATGGGTCCGGGATACTTGACTTAGGCCCTTTTTCTCGGCTTCCTCTATTTTTTGTTGTAAAGTATTTTCCATTTTTTTGATTTCCCTTCTCTTTTTCTGATGCATATTCAATGATTATGCCCCTTAATTGAGTTAGGAGAACATTCCAAAGGAGTTCTATTTCAATCATGAAATCTAAAAGGAATTTTTCGGAAATTTTTAACGTATGAAGGATGATAGGGCATGCAGGCGTAAGTAGCTATGACTAATTCAATTTATTCTATGTTTTTTTTGTACGAGATCATTGTCTAAAAGTAAAGAATTATTTATCTTCCAAATCCCTTTACCTCTCAGAAATTTTGAGAAAAA
>OZ012698.1:5864159-5887479 GCA_963942565.1 Maea johnstoni
GAAGTGTTCACACATGCGTTCGCTGAGTGTTCGTTTGGTGTGTCCTATGTTTCTCACACACTTTGCAAGTGATGCAGTACACAATGTTGTTAGTTTTGTATGAACAACACCTGATGGTGTTATAGTTGCGTCCTGTTATGGGACTAATAATCCTGCCTGAAGTATCTAGCTTGAGGCAGTATCTACAGTTTTTTCGAGTGCATTTGTTGGTGAAATTCTTGGGTGGTGTGGATTTAACATCTAGTGGGTTGTGGGTTTCCGCAGACCACCCAACATACGCGACATACTAGTTAGGGCCCATATTTCTCATCCTTATCATTCCCTGCCCCTCCTCTGATGATTGTAACTAATGCATGAAACCGCTAGACTATTCTAATCAATATACCTAGATGGCGCCACGTTACAGTGCACCGTCTGTTGATGTGCACCATGACTACGCGATCACGAGTCTGGTAAACACATCAATCTATACCATTGTTGAGTACTGGGACGTTCGTTTGTTATATGACGGCTCTCCATCATAAGCGGTCAGGATTTCATTCTGTACACACCGGGAAAATTTTCGTCTCTACTCCGTACCCCAGTTCCTTTATATATATATATATATATATATATATATATATATATATATATATATATATATATATATATATATATATATATATATATATATATATATATACTAGTATATATATATTATTGATTGTCGTCCAGTTCCTCCTCACATATCTGTGATCTATTTCGAACCATAATTTATTTATCAGGCATTCCCTCTTAATCTACTATCATTCTCCTTTGTTTCAGGTTAAATGCCTTCGGTTTCCTGGCTCTCGATATGCTCTCAGAAATCAACTCAAACAAACGTTCAGGAAACTATGGCCTCCGTGATCAGTTACTAGCTCTGACATGGGTACGTCATAACATCCAGGCATTCGGCGGTGACCCGTATCTTGTGACCTTATTTGGGCAGAGTTCCGGTGGAACGTCTATATTCGCCCTTCTCGCATCACCGCATTCAGAAGGCTTGTTTCATAGGACCATATCTATGAGTGGCTCCCCAATTCTCAACAAATCATTGGCAGATGCATCAAGACAAAATCTCGACTTCCTGCAACAGACTGGATGCTCAGATGTGGAGTGTATTTTGGATCTAAGGTATGAACACACACATATATACATGTACATACATACATACACACATACATGCATACATAGGTGTCAGGCGATTATGCCCCATATCCGATTACGCCCCCATCGATTACGCCTCACTTTTACTTTTCACAATTGTGTATTTCTTCTTCTTTTCGTCCTCCTTTCTCTTTCTCCTAGTTATTTACGTTCATAGTCGAGTTAGTTGTAGTGTAGTTAGTGGTGTCCATTTTCAGGTTTATACTATCACGAGAATGGACGTGAGAGTTCAATAGGACACATATGGCTGCCCTGGATCTGAGAGTAGTAGACCGGGAGTAGGCACTGTGAATGCATCATCAAATTTCGCTGCCTCCCATCTCCTTGGCAACTATCTGACCTAGAAAGGATGCTGCATGCTAATTGCACAGATCAGATCACGTGACCAAGGCTACACCGCGTAACCCGAGGCGCACATACCCTAGGTACTAGCATGCTGTGCCTATGGCGTTGCGGTTCAAGGGGATGTATTTCTCTGCCTGGATTCAGTTCACTCGTGTGACACGCTACACGCTACATGCTATGTCGGCACACGAAGCACAGTTTAATAAAGTGTAAAAAAATGAGATTTTAGATAATTGTATGGCTTCACTCTACGACCAAGCGGACACAAGAGGACTGACAGCACGTTTGATTAACGGCTTGCCGGGCCCCCTGATGTGCACTTCAGAGAGAGAGAGCGCTTCACTTCACTTCACAGCAAGCCGCCGCTTACGGCAGCACTTGAAAAGTGAGGCGTAATCGATGGGGGCGTAATCGCCTGTATTCCATACATATACTGTAGAACACATATATGACGCTTGTCCCAAATATAGCGAATTGGGGAAGTTTCGCATCATAGTGTATCTTTATGTTAGCGACGGTAGACGCCGCTGACAGCGCCAGTACAGTAAGAAAAAAGTACAGCGTTTTTATATATAGCGAAGTGGAACCACACGCTATGTACGCTATGTATAAACAAACGCTAACATTGTGTGTTCTACAGTATACCATACCTGTCAACTCTACTGATTTGAGCAGTTCTTTACTGTCAGTAGGTATTCATAGCTGATCTCTTACTAATTGGAATTATTATGCAGTCATGTATTGTGTTATGGGATTAAGAGGGAAAGGTGCATTGTGGGCTAGCATCATCAGATAGCATCTCAAGAAAGATCTACAATGGCTGATTCACCACCTTGTAAAAACACTAAGGTATCTGTGTAAAGCTAATGACAACATTGCTCGAGAATATTCTGATGAGCAAAATGTGTGTTCCTTTTGCTTACTGTGTGACATGTAGCATGAATATATCATTCTCAATAGAAAACGGAAGAAAATCACAAAGATACTTCCTGACAAAAATGTTGATCTCAACCAAACTATTAACTATCCTTCAAATACCTTGTCCATTAATGCTTAGTTTTATAGTTTTTTTAAATGTATCATAGATCCAGACTATATTACTAGAAGATATCCAGGCATGAATGGGTTAAAATGTTGGCCTTTTTATGCCATTTTGAGGAATCAGTAGATCTAGGACTTCAGTAAATTTATCCCATATCATACAATCTCGTATTTACTAATTTAAGATAGAGCAACTGATTAATACTGTTGTATTTAGATTATTGTGATCCTTGTACATCTACCAAAACGTATGCTCCAAATGTCAATTATTAATCATTATATCGTTGCCATTTGTAGCGCAGAAGATGTGATATCATCTATTTACCCGTCTTGGGACTACACCGAATACCAATCGGGTATACCAGAACGAGGCTCATTCGTTCGCGCATTGCCCATCGTGGATGGTGACGTCATTCAAGAACCCATCTTTGACTACTGGGAGGCAGGCAAAGGCATTAATGTACCCACAATAGTTGGTTAGTCTGTTATTTACATTTAAAATTGTACTAATGTACAACATATTTTCATTTACTCATTTACATAAAGACGCATTGCAAGAGTTGTCGAATATGTTTGTTTTTTCAAGATATGATATACATCATTTTAAGTTGGCGATTCAATTGTAATATTCATTTCATAGTTACGAATGATATATCAATAAACAATGCACAGGTAACAGGTCCCCCTTTCAGTATTTCTCTACCAGTGGTAGTTCATCCTATGCAGAAATTTACTTATTTCAAAATGTGTTTTTTTATCTTTCCAAAATGTTATTTCGCTTTCATTCTTTTCATGCCCCTTTAAATCCATTCATATAATGTAATACCGTTCTGATTATTGAACTAACCTTCTTAATACCGATATGGACTGCCCCGATAGCTGAGTTGTTTAATGCAATGCCAATGACTGGCTGCATTGGAAACCTAGTGGTTACGATGCCTGGCTCCCAAGAGTGAGTTCGCAGGTTCGAGTATCCGCTGGATTCCCAAGCGGGTTGGCCTGGTCGCTATATACATGTTCGGCGTTGTGGAGGGCTGTATATGGTCTTTCTGCGACTGAAAGACCCCTTGGAACTATTCATGAAGAGTAGATTATTTCTCCCCGGTTCCGGGTTTCTATCTCGTCGCGATATGACCTAAGCTGTTGAAAGCGACGCAATCCCCAATTCCTTCCTTCCTTCCTAGTGACTTGTGTTTAGACAGGCAGTGTTTTCCCCCGGGTATTTCGTTATTCATACTTTCTATGGTTTCCTGACATCTGTTTTTCAGGCACGACAGCTCAGGAAGTGGACTCCATGCCCATGGAGTGGCGGACACTGCCCAACTGGACGGAACAAGATTACACTCAATATGTCACCTCCAAGTTTAATAAACTCAACAGAAACGTCACGGAAAAGGTATTGGAATATTACGCGCCCTCCTCAGGTAAAAGCATGGAGTACCTTTTCACAAGTTTGGTATCCGACATGCTCGTCAATTGTCCAAACGACGTGCTCTCTGACAAGGCGACCATGTCTGTTACATCCGGGCTCTACTGATACGTGATGACGTCATCACCATCTCGCCCCGTCCACTTGCTAGGCTTTCCCTTTACCGCCAAGTATGCTGCTCACATGTGGGACTTTCTAGCGGCCTTCGACCTACTCAATTTCTGGATGGAACCGTCAGAAAGTGACAAAGAATTTGGAAAAATGTTGCGCGATAATTTTCTCAATTTCGCAAAATACGGAAAACCTCTCAATTTGAACTGGAAACCATTTCCGGGCAAAACGGCTTTGATTTCTGAGAACGCAATTCATGCAATTGACAGGTTCAAACCCAAGGTGTGCAAATTCTGGAACCAATTCTTCTCATATGCCTGGATCAATTAGTGATTTAATTGTTTTGCCAAGTATGCGTAAACGAATGTTGAAGCAGCATTTTTACAGCATTATTTTACTCTTCGTATTTTGTTATAGCAATTCACAGCGCCGCACGTTTGTATAGCGACCAGGTCAACTCATCAGTGATGATCAATATAGGACTCAAATCCGAGATGTTATCTATGAGAGCCTTGTGCATCACCAGTAAGTTGCCAATGACTTGGTGTTAGGCAGTTGTTTTTGCCGGGTACTTCAGTTTCTTCCACCAGTTACAACTGGGAAGTCACGAATTATCCGCAATATGGCAGAAAAAGAACGAAATTTCAAATTCCAAATGCACCACCAGTAACCCAAGACAGTTTCCTTGTTGTTGCCAATATTTATCTGTGAGGGGAGAATGCACCACATCTTTGAGAGTCTGGCTCACATTCTCGAATGCCTCTGGCTGCATTCGAACCCAAGACCTTTAGTAGCGGTGATCGAGAGACAGTGAGCAGCGGGCTTGCAAAACAGCCCTGATGGAAGGGTTCTTCTGTGATGCTTGATGTATTCTCCATGATAAGACTTTTCAAGCAATACATAATTTGTGTAGACATTATAGCCAACTAAAAGCAGGGTAATGGAAAGACTGACCTCATACCTTAAAGCACTGTATCAATTCGAGCGTAAAGCCCAGTATTGAAGTGAAAATAGCGTAATATAATGAGATTTTGCCAAACAATCTTTAGGACAAAGAGTATTAGGCATGCTTGCTAACTGTGCGATACATTTAGTCCAGCGGATAAGCTCCAAATTTTGGCCAAATCGTTCACTTTGTGATAGAAGTGTAAAAGTTGGTATATATGTACTTTCATGGATGGAGATTCATATAAGATCATGACCCGCCCTGGGTCATGCCCCTGGGGGTCAAAATTCAACATCAAAAAATAACCAACCAATCAGAAGACAGTATTCTATTATCATATCAAAAACTTATGTTAAATATTTTTTCAGATCTAAAACTGTTGCACACAAGGATATATTCGATTTTCTTATGTAGTAATGATATTTTTCTGACCTTGAAAGGTCATTTGGGGTCAAACCAAGGTCAAATATGCAAAACTAAACAAAACTATTTTATGATAGAAAAAAAATGTTTTAAATACCATGGTGTTTCTCTGTATCCCTATCCTAAATGCTACGTAAATACAAGGTCATTTAGGGGTCAAATCAAGGTCAAATACTAGTATATAGGAACTTCATCAACACTAACTTACTATTACAGTGTATGTCAAACCCATATTCTGTTCAATTATTTTTTTTGTTGAAAGCAGATTATAGCAACATTTACCTAATCAAAATCTCACTAAAACATGACCTTTGAAGTTGGAACTTCTTTATACAGCTACTTAAAAGCAAAAATGTTCAAAATCAATATACCTTTACTGAAAGCAGGAAGACTACTGAATACAGTATGGCGGTGGATAAGCTCGGGCGATCGCTTTCTTGCCCCTGGGGATCAAAATTCAACTTCTAAAAATAACGATGAATCACAAGCCACCAATGTATTATATTATTGCAATTCCCTGTATGTACGTAATTTTGCCCTCTTGCCTCAGTGATATAACATAACTTAACCCTTATGCTGGTGTTGACTAATTTGGCCAATGCCAAATGATGCATTTAGCCGTAAGAAAATGGCTGAAACTCTAGCACATGGATACTCATATGAGAGTACTCAGCAAGAGCTATCCAATGAATACCAACATGACATGTTTTAGGCGTATTTCAAAAATCTTTACATCATTGTACTTTGGACAAAAGTAGCCATAGTATTGGAAGGGTTAATAACCTTTAATCATTCAACAGGGTCATGATGGCATTTTTAAAGTGACCCGTAGAGGCTATTTTAAGGTATTTCAATACTGTCGTGAGATCCCAGGTTTCCGTTATAGTCTTATATATAGGTCTGGCGGCTACGACAAAGATACCTTTCAATAAAGTTGAAAGGTCCGCATTAATGACACCATGGAGCCATCTGGAAAAACTCGGTATACACCTGCAATTGCGGATCTATACCCTGCTATCGTTCTCAAGGCTAAGGGTTTGTCCCTATGCCGGACTGTCCGTAAGCCATTGCGAAATTTCGCCACCTGAGTTAGAGGGGCCAGAGCGGGATCCACACTTCTTTCCACACACCACCGTAGTGATATACCCGGCAAGTCAATTCTCGCCGGGCTCTGGCTGCTGTGTCACCCCTGGTGAAAACCCTCAGTCACCAAAGAATTCGCGGAGGGAGGCCATACAGATAGCCAGCGTGGGGAAGAACATTCCCATGACCGAGTTCTTCAGGAGGTTGTCCCGGGGCTGGATCACCCGTGGGAGGTCCGTCAGCATGCTCGCCAGCATGCTCGTCAGCTGACGTAACCACAGTTGACTGGGCCAGAACGGCGCCGTCAATTGGATCCGGGCTGACGGCTGAAACCTGTTTCCTCAATACCCTTGGTATGAGGCTGAATGGTAGGAACGCGTACCCGTATAGGTGTTCCCATTTCTGTGTCAAAGCATTCGACCCGCTGGACGTCGGAGACGGGCCTGCTGAGAAGAACACTTGGTTCTTCTTGAACACAAACAGATACACATGAGGGGTCAGCCAATGTTCGAATATTAGCGCCACCGTCACCTTGTGCATGGACCATTCGGTGGAGTGGTGGTGCTTCCCCCTGGACAGAGCGTCCGCCAGGATGTTCTTGCTCCCTGAAAAGTGGCTGGCTACCGGGTGTTCCCTGCACACCATGTCGACACCTGAAATGACAGTTGGCACAAGAAGGGTGACAGAGTCCTGCCCTCTTTGTTGATGTATGCTACCGTCGTGGCATTGTCTGAGAAGACCTCCACAGCAGCAGCACCACCTGACTGGAGCAAGAAGTGTTTCAAGGTCAGCCATACAACCTGGAGCTCTAGCCAGCTGATATGGCGCTTGGCCCAAGCAGTCAACCACTCTACGGAGCCAACCCAGTTGCCCGGGTGAACCCCCACCCCTCCATTGAGGCGCTTATTACGATTGTCATCATCGTACATGGGCAGAGGAAAGGTCGGCCCGCCGTAAGGTTGGCTCGTGCTGCCCACCATCTCAACTTGTCCTCTGTCTCCTGGTTCAGATAAATCCAACATGGGTTGTCGGTCGCCTGGGACGCTGCTCGTGGAGCATGAGCTGGAGGGGGCCGTGTGCGTCACCGCCATAGGAACAAATTACCTGAGACTGGACAGATGTCCTAAGAACTTCTGCCAGGTTATAGCCAGCTGGGGACCCCAAGTGAGAAATGTGGCCACTAAGCGTGATGTGTTCATAACCCTCCTTTCGCTTGGGAACACCACCATACGAAGGAGGTCAAGTGTTGGCCCTAGGAAGGCCGTATGGTGCATTGGTACAAGTTGTGACTTCCCTTTGTTCATGAGAAAGGCCAATTTGTTGACCCAAAAGAGTGTCAGATTGCGCTGCTGATCGATGAGGGCCCTCAACTGGTTTTTGAGAAGCCAGTCTAGGTACTGGTGCATATTCACCGCTTGTACCTTTACTCTTACGACCCTTGTGAATACCTTTGGGGCTGTAGAAAGACCGAAGGGGAGCACTTGGAATTTGTACGCTTTCCCGTCTTAGGCAAAGTAAAGATATCTTGTGTTCTCGGGTATCACGGGACGTTAAAATAAGCATCTTTCAAATTGATAGATACTACTCAATGACATTTCTCTGATGTTTCGGAGTCCCTCAAGTGTTCTGAGGCATTCCTCCGATGTTGGGCTGCCTCCCCTTTGTAGTCCATCACAGTCCGCAGGGTTTCTATGAGGCGCCGTTGTGGACAAAAGTAAAAAGCACAGCATAAATGCATGTAAAAACTTTGAAATTAACTAAATTTTCAATGAAAAATAAAGAAAAACTTTGAAATGAAATAATTTGCTCTATAAAAATAAACAAAACATTGGAAACTTTTCAAAAATTTTGAAAATAAAAAATATTTACTGGAATTTTCCAAAATATTTCTATTTTTTGTAAAAAACTTTGAAAAAACTTTGAAATAAAAATTTAATTCTCTATAAAAGTTCAGCAAAATAGTGATTTTTGTTTCACATTTTCTTTGATAATATAACATTTTTCAATGCCTTTCTTTAAAAATCCCAACGCTTTTTACTTTTTTTTTTCAGATAATCTTTTTTTTTTTTGGAAGTTTTTCAATTTCTTTTTGGAAGTTTTCTTTCTAAATCTCACTGTAATTTTTATCAATTCTCACTGCGTTTTTTAGCCTCATCCGGGTCCTAGTGAATCACAAAAACATGTGACGTCACTATATTTAAAATTTTCCGCGCTTGCACGTGCAAGCTGGCTGCATCAAGGGAGGCATTCAATAACCTGCTCACCGACGAGCAGTTGAGTCGCATACGGGACGCCTTAAGCGCCCCTCCTACAGCCCCAGCTGCAGCTTCCCCCGCTTATGAGTGTGTCAACTTTCATCACGATTGATAACGAATTGGCCGAATGGCGGCTGGTCAAATAACTGGCACACGCAAAGTACCTCGTTCTCGTGAAGTTTGAAGTGAAGGTCCGAGCAGGTCTAAATATTGCTCGGACCTCCTCTTCAGTAGACCTCACGGCTGGTCTGCGGCGTGATGAATTGGGATGGCTTCCTCGTATGGGGCGCCGTCGGCGCCCCATATCCTCGAGTCCCAGGCTGACATTCGATGCCGATGGTCGATCGCTGCAGCTTCCCCCGCCGATAGACCATCGGCATCGAATGTCAGCCTGGGAGGAATCCCAATTCATCACGCCGCAGACTTCTACTGAAGAGAAGGTCTCAACTGCTCGTCGGTGAGCAGGTTATTGAATGCCTCCCTTGATGCAGCCAGCTTGCACGTGCAAGCGCGGAAAATTTTAAATATAGTGACGTCACATGTTTTTGTGATTCACTAGGACCCGGATGAGGCTAAAAAACGCAGTGAGAATTGATAAAAATTACAGTGAGATTTAGAAAGAAAACTTCCAAAAAGAAATTGAAAAACTTCCAAAAAAAAAAAAGATTATCTGAAAAAAAAAGTAAAAAGCGTTGGGATTTTTAAAGAAAGGCATTGAAAAATGTTATATTATCAAAGAAAATGTGAAACAAAAATCACTATTTTGCTGAACTTTTATAGAGAATTAAATTTTTATTTCAAAGTTTTTTCAAAGTTTTTTACAAAAAATAGAAATATTTTGGAAAATTCCAGTAAATATTTTTTATTTTCAAAATTTTTGAAAAGTTTCCAATGTTTTGTTTATTTTTATAGAGCAAATTATTTCATTTCAAAGTTTTTCTTTATTTTTCATTGAAAATTTAGTTAATTTCAAAGTTTTTACATGCATTTATGCTGTGCTTTTTACTTTTGTCCACAACGGCGCCTCATAGGTTTCCATATGGAAATGTGACATCAACACATGGAGATTGAACGCTTTGAGATTTAGAATCGGGCACCAGCCGCCCGAATCTTTTGCTACAAGGAATATTGGGGAATAGAACCCTGGGATGTCCATTGAGAGGGGGATCTCTGCAATTGCCCTCTTCTCCAGCATGGACCTTTTCGAGGTCTGCCCACCTCTCTGTATTTCGGGGCAATGGAGTCCACCAGGGTTCCATAGTTTTTGGAGGTCTCCTCGTGAACTCTATCCTGTAGCCCGTCACTAGGTCCCCCCCCCCCCCGACACGGATCCTCATATGGTGTCAGGCTTGGGACTGGGTTTGGGGTTGTTGTCGGCGTCCTTCTTTTTGCCTCCCCTGCCAGGGCCATGGCCTCTGCCTGTGCCTTGGTTTGACCCACCTCCTTTCTTGCCCTTCTTAGACAACAGCCTCCAGGACGTTTGACCCCAAAATGACCTTGTATTTACGTAGCATTGAGGATAGGGGTACAGAGAAACACCATGATATCTA
Source organism: Maea johnstoni (assembly GCA_963942565.1). NCBI lineage: Eukaryota > Metazoa > Annelida > Polychaeta > Spionida > Magelonidae > Maea > Maea johnstoni. Next base: position 5,874,531 of record OZ012698.1, read on the forward strand.
AAACAAATTTTCTCTCATAAAATAGGATGTTTTTTGTGCTTGTTTTTTAGTTTTGGCATATTTGACCTTGGTTTGACCCCAAATGACCTTTCAAGGTCACATAAGTATTATTACCACATAAGAAAATATAATATATCCTTGTGTGCATCAGGTTTAGATCTGGAAAAAAAATTAATATAAGTTTTTGATATGATAATAGAATACTGTCTTCTGATTGGTCGGTTATTTTTAGATGTTGAATTTTGACCCCCAGGGGCATAACCCAGGGCGGGTCATGATCTTATATGAATCTCCACCCAAAGAAGTACATACACACCAATTTTTACAATTCTATCACAAAGTGAACGATTTTTCGGCTTATCCGCTGGACTAATTATCGAAATGTGTATGTCTAATATAAACCTGGAGTAAATCCTTGGAAAAAGGAAATAAGCAAATGTGATGAAATATAAAATTGTCTGTAATTAAATCAGAGGTATGTATGTATATCTATATATCTCTATCTGCGTATCTTCATCTATTTATCTATCTATCTATCTATCTATCTATCTATCTATCTATCTATTTATCTATCTATCTATTTATCTATCTATCTATCTATCTATCTATCTATCTATCTATCTATCTATCTATACACTCAAGCCTCAACATGTAGCATGAGTGAGGACCTTTTACCCTAAATGGTCTCTATAACGGCCTGAGGATTTCACAAGCATGAAACCCAGGGTTGCCAACTTGAGACTGAGTATGTGACTTGCCCCTATATATATATATATATATATATATATATATATATATATATATATATATATATATATATATATATATATATATATATATATATATATATATATATATATATATATATATTTATATATATATATATATATATTTATATATATATATATATATATATATATATATATATATACATATACATATATATATATATATATATATATATATATATATATATATATATATATATATATATATATATATATATTTATATATATAAATATATTTATGTACAGAAATAATGCAGCATCTTCTCAAATCAATACATCATATCCAAATGTACCTCAAACTCTTGTATGAATTGGAACATGTTTTTTGCAAGGGAAATGTTTAACAAAGTATTAATCATTACCAGTTATCTCATTGAGACTCTCAGACTCTCAGCCCCCCTCACCCTTTTTCACCTTTTTCAGCCCCCCTCACCCTATTTCGGGAGCAGCGCTCTATTCTACATGCAAAATGTTATATTTTCTATCAGTTTAACAATTAAATATTGCTACAAATACCCTCAATATTAATACATACCAGCCGGCCCCCTTGCACAGCACGAGTTAATCTCAACATCATAATGAGACTGGGGGAAAAATAGATGGTAGAGCAAAATTTTCCAGGTGTATTCGTTTTCAAATCCTGACCACCAATGACGAAAATCCGTCAGAACAAACGTGCGTCTCCTACTTCAACAGTCAAAACATCACTTTATTGTCTGCAACCAGGTAGTGTTCCTCTGGCAGTGCGTTGGGTGGGGGGGGGGGGGGGGGGGGGGGGGGGTATGTGGCTCCCCATAGATTCGTTCGTTTAAATAAATCAAGCGGTTTCATATTAAGCCAGTAATCATCAGAGGAAGGGGCGAAAAAAGATAATAGGGGAACCAAAAATACATACTATTAGGGTTTGACCAGAAACTGTGAAAGGTTGTGCCTCCCTGCGGTTACAGGTGTATTTTGTCCAAAATTGAAAGTTGAAAAGAATCAAATTTTTTGCCTGATATAACTATTGAGTAGGTGTAACTTTGGTACATAAAGACGCACGTTTAGGTGAAAAAGAACATGTTGCACACTGTGCATGTTCTGAGCTGGTCAATCTGGGGGGTCATGATAGCAAACAAATAAGTATGTCCCTCCAGATGTCCCTGTGACATGGGCCCCTCCATATTTTGTCAAATATATTAAGGTCCATTAGTGTCGTGGAGCAATCTAATCTTGAGATTCTTTTGAATTTGGGTTTAGTTTACCAAATTGTAGAACGTGTAACTTCACGTTCCCTCGACCATTATGGTTCCCCATATTGAGGAGTCGGCCGACACTATGAGTGGAGTTATGTTGTGTCATGTACCGGAAGTGTTCACACATCCGTTCACTCAACGTACGTTTGAGTGTGTCAGATGTATTGTTTTGTTTAAAACACACCTGACATGTGATGATATTATTGGTGTTGTATTTGCAGCCAGTAATCAGGCTTTTAATGGAGCCACTTGTTTGTTTATATAGTATGTATAATACTGTTTGATGATAGACAACTAGAACACGGCGTGTAGATTGCAGCCATGGCGGTAGTCAAGAGGCTGGCCTCCTTTTATTGCTTCTAGGAATGCGGGGTCTGTTTACATACAAGAGAGGACATCTAGTGGCGAACTTAAGAACTAATCTTATAGCACTAGATGCATAGTATATATCATAACATCTCCCTCTTTATCAAATTGTTTATATCCTTTATTATCCTTTATCATTACTCTCTGACTAGATTGTATTCTACTAGTTAACTCTAATAGTTCCTATTGGTATGACACTTTCAGTGATGACTAGGTAGCTCTTAATGTCACTGTATGAGTCTTTGCATTACTTTCATAACTACGTTGCTATCGATGCCCATGCTAATTGTTCATCTTAATACACAGTATATAGTTCTTGCTTTCTCTCTGTCTTATTAATGGTTTGTGATGTGGTACATATTTTAACTTGGTACTTAAATCGTCACTTATTATACACATTTGTTGTTTGCGGGCAGAGCATGTCGTACACCCTTAACACCTCTTTATCGGATGATGGCACAGGATATGGGTAATCCTATGATGATTTAGGGCAGAGCACGTCGTACACCCTTCATCATTATGGCATATTACACATCTGGTTTTACAGTGGGTTTCACTGTTCTTCCAGACCTGGTGATATATTGACCAGATGATATTGGCACCTTAGGTGGCGTCGCACTTCTCTTTGGTGTAGGTGGCAATATCTCGATGTTTTCTGCTGAAGTTGCTCCAGGATCTGCTTGTTTTGGTGATCCATTGACTTGTATAGTCGGCATAGGTGTTTCTATGCCTCCTTGTGTTGTATCAGGGATGCTGTTGGTTGTTCGTAAGAATTTACGATTTCGGCGACATAGTTTACCATCCTCGGTGCGAATAAGATAGGATCTGGGTCCTACTTTACCTAGGCATGAGCCATTTGACCATGGCTCTTTAGGTCTCAGTGGTTGAAGTTTTACTGAATCTCCAATGTCCAATTCTGGCAACGGTTTGGTATGTTGGTCATAGTGGCGTTTGGTTAATTGCCTGCGGTGTTTGATGTTATCATCTATTCCTTCAGCTGTAAGTGGTTTGAGTAGAGCTTCTGCTGTAGGCATTGTTGTTTTTGTCCTTCTAGACATCAACTTTTGCACTGGGCTTAGCCTATTTATGTCTGGGGTGTTCCTCCATTCTAGTAGCGCCATCTGGAGATCTGTATCATCACGTTTACATTTTTTCACTAATTTCTTGGCAATTTTAACTGCCGATTCAGCCTTTCCATTGCTCTGACTGTGATATGGGGAGCTGGTGGTGTGGTTGAAATTCCATTCACTTTTGAATTGTTGAAACTCCTGGCTTGTGTACTGGGGACCATTATCAGTCACCATGTCAGCTATCCCGTGGCATGCGAAGTGATCCTTCGTGGCTTTAATGACACTTCTAGCAGTGGTGTCATTTAGTTTGACGATCTCAAAGTAATCACTATAGTAATCCACGGTTACTAGATAGTCTCTGCCATTCAGCATGAATAAATCTTGGCCCACTTTCGACCAAGGGAGGGCTGGAATTTTGTGCGTCATCAGAGGTTCTTTCTGCTGTTTATCCAAAAACTCGCTGCAAACGGCGCACATCCTTACCAACTCAGTGATTTCAGCTGTCATACCCGGCCAGTATAGTACATCTTTTGCTCTGCGAACACATGCATGGATGCCGAGGTGGCTGGTATGAGATTTGGCAATCATTTGTTTTCTCATCACTGTGGGTATTACTACTTTCATACCCTTGTAGATAACTCCATCTTGAACTGTTAGTTCATCTCTCATGTTCCAGTACTGCCTGATACTGTTTGGAACATTTTCTTTCACATCAGGCCACCCAGTAAGAATAGCGGTTGCTAATGTTTGCAGTACAGGGTCAGCGGCAGTGGTTTTCTGTATCTGCGAGTAAGTTCCTGTTGACACATTTATGAATTGAAGCTGTTTTACACTTGCTATATCACTAAAGAGTGTGTCTTCTTTCTCCACTTGGAATATATGGCAAGCTGGTATTTCATCTTTGCTTCGGCCAGTGAGATTTGCTCTGGATAGCATATCAGCTATGTACATTTGTGGTCCAGACAGGTATTCTATCTTCAGGTTGTATTTCTGGAGTCGCAATAGCATACGCTGGAGTCGTTTTGGAGCATTGTGAATTGATTTATTGAAAATCGGAACCAGCGGCTTATGATCTGTTTGTACCGTGATCAGGTCTCTCCCATGCAGGTACTGATCAAATCGCTCACATGCGAATACAATCGCAAGACATTCTTTTTCAATCTGTGCATATCCTTGCTCTGTTTTAGTTAGGGCCTTCGAGGCAAAAGTTACAGGTTGACCATTCTGTAATAGAACTGCTCCAAGCCCGCTTTCGGAGGCATCATTCTGGAGAGTGACCTCCTGTGTCATGTCATAGTACCGCAGAACTGGTGTAGATGCCATAAGTTTGAGAATGGTTTGGTAGGCTCCCTCTTGTTGGGATTCCCAGAACCACTCAGCATCTTTCTCTGTTAGGCGTCTCAGTGGTGCAGATACTTCCGCGAGCTTCGGCAGGTATCTTGATAAGTAGTTCACACAGCCCAGTAGTCGCTGAACTGCTTTGGCAACCTCTGGTCTTGGCATATCCAGTATTGCCTCTATCTTGGCTGGGTCGGCTCTTACTCCATTTTCGGTGAGTAAGTGTCCCATGTAGCGTACTTCTTGAAGCTTGAATTTTATCTTTTCTTTGTTGAACTTTAGGTTCACCTCTTTGGCTCTGTTGAGGAGGGCGATTATATTCTTGTCGTGATCTTTCTCGGCTTCTTGTTTGCTGTCGCCAGATCCGAAACAGATTATGTCATCTGCTATGACATCAACTCCTTCTAGACCCTCGAGCACCTCTTTTTGTCTGCGTTGGTACTCTTCAGGTGCAGAGCTGATTCCAAATGGACATCGTAAATATCTGTAACTGCCAAATGGTGTCCAAAATGTGGTGAGGTAGGAGCTCTCGTCATCTAACTTGACTTGAAAGAAACAATCCTTGGCGTCGAGCACCGTGAACACCTTAGCCTGTGCTAATTTCGGAAGCACCTCATCTACTGTTGGCATTTGATATTTTGGCCGCTTAATGGCTTACTGGCACTCTACGTGGTGCATGCTGGACAGGTTTCACACTGGGGTCAATTTCAAAGTGATACTCCCCAGGTAAACATCCTAAACCTGTGAAGACTTCTTTGTAGTCGTTGAGGATCTTGGACTTGCTGAGAGGTTCATTTTCTGCCTCTACTGCATTCACTGCTTTTTCCACATTCATTGATAGCCATCCATTTTTAATGCATGTGTTTCCATCTATAATTGGCCAGGGTGCATTTTCAAGTATGTCAAATGTTATGCTGTTCAATGTTCCACCTCCTATCTTTACATCGAAAGTGGACTGGCCTAGTGGTGTTACCACTCTTCCATCATAGAGCTTGACACGGCCATTTGGGGGATCTAATTTAACTTTTCCTGACTGCAGTATATCTTGCAGGTTTCCCATTGACATGGCACTGCATGTCGCTCCTGAATCTAGCTGGACTGTAACATCAGCTGGATATGCAGTCTTGAATGTCATTTTTGTCATGAATTTGGATTTTTTGGTTTTAGCGACTGATCCAATTCGGTGACATGCGTAGATTGAATCTTCCGAATCACTATCGGAGAGCTCTACATCTGCTTGATTCACTTTCCTTGCTCTATTCTGATAATTCGAGGCTCGGCAGACTGTCGCAAAATGGTTATCAATTCCACATTTTTTGCAGGTTTTGCCAAAAGCAGGGCATTCTTCCCTGTCTCTCACGTGGCTATTTCCACAGAACTTGCATTTTGATAGAACTGAGGTTTTCTCATTACTTGACTTTTTGCCTGATCTCTGGCTTCATTGTAAGCTCAGTAGCTTGACAGTAAAAATCCCATGCTTGCTTAAAACTTTTCCAATTTGTGCAAACATCACCTTTACAGTTCATAGCTGGTGGGGGAGGTATTTGGTAGGCCGCCATTTTCTCTGTTTCCTCAGGAAAACCTTGAAAAAATTCTCTACTCACATTTTTCTTTGTCTAGTGTATCCTGTCAACATGTGCATTCCATGTGATCCTAGATAAATCCAATATCATCCACTTTTTGTGGGGTGTGATTATCCAATAAATGCTCTGTAGGGGTTCTAGGTGATCCTTTCATTCAGATTTCACCTAATCTGACACCATGTTTGTTTATATAGTATGTATAATACTGTTTGATGATAGACAACTAGAACACGGCGTGTAGATTGCAGCCATGGCGGTAGTCAAGAGGCTGGCCTCCTTTTATTGCTTCTAGGAATGCAGGGTCTGTTTACATACAAGAGAGGACATCTAGTGGCGAACTTAAGAACTAATCTTATAGCACTAGATGCATAGTATATATCATAACACCACTTGTATCCAATTTAATGCAATACTGTAGAACAGGTATATATCACGTGACAAAGATTTTACAAAAGACCGATTATTCGTTTCATTGCATATATATATTTTTTCGCGAGCAAGCAGGTTCTGCAACGTCATCTATTGAACCCCACAGGAATAAAAAGTGAAAACATTCGGCGGCCATCATGTGGCCACAACCTGGCGGAAGTTTCCCCAGGATTTTACAGGTAAATATGCGATTTACAATGTGATACCTTGATAACTTATTTATAAGTTACCAAGGTGTCGTATTATAATGATTTTGTAAAGTAATCGCATGTATTCTCTATGTTGCAGCTCCGGACTGGCTACGAGTGAGAATCACACTATACCACTGCCGTATATACTCGCCAACAGCAGATTGAATTATTGCCGTAAATAAGCAAAGATTCAATTCGCAACAGGAACAATATCATTATTTCTTTAACATATATATCATTCTGATAATTATCATCATACACATATACGTATGTTGATAATTGATCAATTGTTCCATCGCAGCAGAATTAACTTAGTTTCCCTTTTGAGATCGCTTCTATTGTACAATGACAGCGGCCATCTTGCTTCTTGTAAGAAATCCATAACTTGGCACAGGTATCCCCAAAATTGGACAGGTAAGTATGCAAAATATGATAAGATACATTGATAACTAATTCATAAGTTACCAATGTATCATATTATAATGGTCTTGTGAAGTTATTGAAGGTGTTTAGGTACCCCATCACCACAACATGCACTCGTCACATATTACATACTTGCATACTTCTAACAATAGATGGCGCCAATAATGTGGCTGCAAACATTCCAAATTTGCGTATTTCTGACATTAGATGACTCCATTAATGTGGCTGCAGACGATTGTCAATAGTGACAATTTAATCAAAAATATAGACTTGAAATGCCCGAAAGCAAAAAATTAAGAAACCTCAAGCCAGGGAAGGTGCCAGGATCTATGTTTACCCTCACCAAAGGTCTGCCAAACTCGGTATTAATATATAGAAGTCACGACAAGGAGTCATTTTCACCCACCGCCTACAGTATGTATGTATGTATTTGTGTATGTATGTGAGTATGTAAGTATGTATTTGTGTGTGTATGTATGTATGTATGTATGTATGTATGTATGTATGTATGTATGTATGTATGTATGTATGCATCTGTGTGTGTGCTTTTGAGTGTTTTGGGATATATATTTTCTTCGAAACGTACAAGGTCCTTCTTCATAGTGTAATTATTTGTGTTTCTAGTGACAAAAAAACATAACTATGTATGAAAGACTAGAAGTGCCGTTTTATGTGTAGCCAGCCTATGGATAGGAATACAAAGGAAGAATTTAGATCTTCTCTTGACAACAATATACCAAAATTCAATATCATTTGGGGGAATTTATATGATGAATTGATGACTAGATAAAACTGCAGTGAGGAGTATTGCTACACACACTGATCATTATATGATAGACTAATGAAATGAAAGTCTGTTGTTTGTTTCTTTTGTTGTTTGTCTTTGTACTCTGTCTATTGTGAAAGGAATCTATATTATTTTTTGTATAATCACATAGACAGGTTGTGAAATACCACCTATTATGTATGTCTGTTGTTCTTTGCTGTTACAATAGGAAAATAAAAAACAGCAGGTGAGAAATTAAAAAGTATATTACATTCAAACACAGTTAACTTTTAAAAAATATTTAGGTAAGATGTATATCTAAGATTTCTAAATCCTTTATATATATATATATATATATATATATATATATATATATATATATATATATTTTGGTATATTGTTGTCAAGAGAAGATCTAAATTCTTCCAATTGCACTTGATATGAAAGTGATCGTTTAACGTCAGATAAGAAGTATCTTTTCCCCGTCTGTCTATTCCTATATATAATTTGGATTGAGACTGTAACAACTCTGTTAACAATATTATCTGTATTGTTCGTACCGAAAATCTTTTCCACTTCCCCAATTTTTGTATGAGGATCATCAAAAGTTTTTATCCAGTTCTCCACATCTCTCCAAAAATTAGTAAAGAACGGGCATTCTAGAAATGCATGAGATAGTGTTTCAAAAGATATTTCACAGTAGGGGCAAAGATTATTCGGGATTAAGCTCATTTCAAATAGTTTCTTATTCGTTACTTACCTAGAATGGAGAAGCTTGAATAGGATATATTTTGTATATGCGCTGACGGGACATTTTGTTATATTTTTAAATGCTATTTCAACAGTGGATAGGGGGAAATCAATATTTAGAACATTACTCCACTTCTCCTGAACTTCTTTTATAATATTGTCTCCGTGTGCGCATAGACCATTATATATATTTGAACTACCTTTGGTATTGAGACCAATCTTTACCATAATATTCGGTATGGTAGGTCCAAAAAAGTATATTTTCATAAATCTGCCCGACGAACTTAAAGCATTAATTTTTTGTTTAAGTGAAAAATATTCTAAAAAGTTTAAGAATAAGCCTCTATCTTGTAGTTCTCGTTTCGAAAGCAGTTCACAGTTTAAATTAACAATGTCATTACTTACTAAAAACCCTCTGTTTGCCCATTCCATTCTATATTGGAGATTTTTTGTGACTATTAAACCAAAGTGGTGTATTTAAGAACTCAAAAACGCATTTTGGTTTTGAAATTTCTAATAATTTAGAGGCACCATGGGCAACGTTCGCCCAAAACTTATTTCGTATAGAATTCGACAGTTTTTTTTGCAAATAGATCTCCATATAGTACAATTTTATGTATGCTAAGAGCGTGGGCAAATTCGGCCCAACCAGAGTTCTGATTTTGTACCCGCTTTAACCACGTTATTTTTAAGGCTAGGTCAAAATTTGGTAAGTTTGTTAAACAAAGTCCACCTTTCATTAATGGCAGTTCTACAATCTCGTGTCTAAATTTGGGTTGCTTGTTACACCAAATGAAATTCATAAAGATGTTTTCTAAGGTCCTGAGGGTATCAGGGCTTGGAGAGGGGAGGGACAACAGAACATGAGTAATTTTAGAAATAAGTAGATTTTTAACAATTATCACTTTGCCAAACGGAGTTAGGAATCGAGAGTTCCTTAAAGCAATTATTTTCCGAATTTCTCCAATTTTCATTTCTATATTCATATCTGAAATTCGGTCCATATTTCCAATGTCATACGAGATACCAAAACAATCAAATTTTTGGGTCCACTCTAGTTTTAAATCACAACAAAATATTGTTCTATTGTCCCCCCACTTTCCAATTTTAATCACCTTTGTTTTTTCCTTATTTCCTTATTGTCCAGAAATCGACTCAAACTCAGTGAGGATTGCCATGCATTCCCTTAGTTTTTGTTCATGTGCTTTTGACAGTAGACTCGTACCATCCGCATATTGGGACACCTTATGTTCTTGTTCATAAATTTTGATTCCTGTCATGTTGTGATTGGACCGGATGGCTTCTGCAAGAAATTCCGCTGCCAGAACAAACAGATAAGGTGAAATGGAATCACCTTGCCTGTATCCCCTTCCTAAGTCAATTTTGTTCGAGAAATGCCCATTGTGTAGAATTTTTGAGTTAGAGTTAAGTTGTAAGGATTTAACCCACTTTATAGTAGAGTCACTAAAGTTGAAAAGTTTTAAAGATTTTTGTATGTACCCAGCGGGCACTGTACGTACAATGTACGTACATTGTACGTACAGTTGGTACAATGTACGTACAATGTACGTACATTGTACGTACAGTGCCCGCTGGGTACTCCCAGGATAGCGAATCAAACGCTTTTTCGAAATCTATCCAAACAATCAGGCCTCTTAAGTTTCTAAGTTCACATTCATGTATAATGTCGTAAAGTAATCTCGAATTTTCTCCAATAAATCTGCCGTATATAAAGCCTTTTTGATCAAGATGTATTAGTGGGTTTAATCCTTTCAGAGAGAATTGATGAATAAAATTTATACAATTCACAATATATATATTGTGAATTGCTAGTACAAAATGCCAAAGGTGCTATAATGCCAATCGTTGTAAAAATGCTGTTTTAATATTCGTTTACGCATATTTGGCAAAACAAATCTTTAATTGATCCAGGCATATGAGAAGAATTCGTTCCAGAATTTGCACACCTCAGGTTTGAACCTGTCAATTGCATTGATTGCGTTATGAGAAATCAAGGCCGTTTTGCTGGGAAATGGTTTCCAGTTCAAATCAAGTGGTTTTCCATATTTTGCAAAATTGAGAAAATAATCGCGCAACATTTTTCCAAAATCTTTGTCAATTTTCGCCGGTTCCATCCAGAAATTGAGCAGGTCGAAGGCCGCTAGGAAATCCCACAAGTGTGCAGCATATTTGGCGGCAAAGGGGAAGCCGAGCATGTGGACGGGGCGAGATGGTGATGACGTCATCACGTACCGGTAGAGCCCGGATGTAACAGACATGGCCGCCTTGTCAGAGAGCACGTCGTTTGGACAAGAGACGATCATGTCGGATACCAAACTCGTAAATAGATACTCCATGCTTTTACCAGAGGAGGGCGAGTAATATTCCAACACCTTTTCCGTGACGTTTCTGTTGAATTTATCAAACTTGGAGGTGACATACTGAATATAATCGTGTTCCGTCCAGTTTGGCAGCGTCTGCCACTGATCAGGCATGAAGTCCACTTCTTGGGCCGTCGTGCCTGAAATACAAATAGAAAATATGAATGATAAAATACACAGGGAAAACTACCGTCTGTATAAACATGTCACAAGCAACTTTCTCACGTGCCCCAAATAGGTTTCCAATGCAGCTAATTATTGGCATTGCATTAAACAGCTCGGCTATTGAGGCAGCCCATAGCGGAATTGAAAAAAGTTATTTGATAATCACAATGGTATGCCATATATGAATGGGCTTACAGGGGCAAGAAGAAAACGAAAGCGAAGTAACATTTTGGCAAGATAAAATAAAACATTTCTGTACAGGATGAACTACCAACGGTATAGAAATACTGAAAGGGGTATACCTATATGCAGCATTGTTTATTGATCTATTATCCGTGACTATGAAGTGAATATGACAATTAAATCACCAACTTAAAATGATGTGTATTGTATATTGGAAAAACAAACATATTCGACAACTCTTGCAATGCGTCTTTATGTGAATGAGCATATAAAAACAACTTTGAATGTCAAAAACAAACTAACCAACTATTGTGGGTACATTTATGCCTTTGCCTGCCTCCCAGTAGTCAAATATGGGTTCTGGAATGACGTCACCATCCACGATTGGCAACGCGCGAACGAACGTGCCTCGTTCTGGTATGCCCATTAAGTATTGGGTGTAGTCCCAAGACGGGTAAATAGATGATATCACATCTTCTGCACTACAAATGGCAACAATAATGATATTAATAATCGACGTTTGGAGAATGAATTTTGGTACATGTACAAGGAATTTCATTTATCGTTAGTTCATGTTTAACTCATATCGCATAAGAACAGATCTTTATTCAACGTATATGTATTAAAGTAATTTAACCATAGATATATCAAAATTAGTGAACTCTTACAGATCAAAATATATTCGAAATCAATCTGAAACTAACGGGTTGATTAATTGCATTCCAAAAGTGGGAAAAATTCAAATTTTATTCTGGCAGTCTAGCAGAAAGGATGAAAACAGTTCTTCCAAAACGTATATATTCAGGTCAAAAGGGTATTATAAATGGGAGATTTATAGGAGAAAACACTCGGTTAACAGATGACGTCATTAATGAATGCAAACAACAAAAAATAAATGGGCCTATAATTGTAATCGACTTTAAAAAGGCGTTTGATTTCTATTTCATGGTGATTTATACTAAAAACTATACAATATTTTGGATTTGGAAATAATACATTATGGCGAATCAAGTCATTGCAAATAAACTCGACATCAAAAATTTTACAAAATTGTCAACTCTCGGACACAATCATTTTGGGGAGGGGATACAGACAAGGTGATCCTATATCACCTTATCTATTTGTTCTGGCGCAGAACTTTTAGCCTAAGCCATTAGGACAAATATAAACATCAAAGGACTAACATTACATAACAAGGAGCACAAACTTTCTCAATACGCTGATGACGAGACTCTTTTTTTTTATTTGAGGAACAAAGCATTAGCAGTATGGAAACCCTCA
>OZ012698.1:5887679-5925689 GCA_963942565.1 Maea johnstoni
ATATATATATAATATATATATATATATATATATATATATATATATATATATATATATATATATATATATATATATATATATATATATATATATATATATATATATATATATATAGGAAGAGAAGACTGCCTTCATCTTACTGTTTACACACCGACGTTGGACCCCAATGCTAAGTTACCTGTGATGTTTTGGATTCATGGTGGTTATCTCCTCTTTGCGAATGGCGCCTGGCCCGGATACAGTCCCAACGTCAATACTACACAGCTAATGAACGTGGTGTTTGTCAACATAAATTACAGGTAGGAGTCTTACATGCTGGATCCTTTTCAAAACCCGGGTTTGAGGGTTTCTTTTGGAACCTTTAGAACCTCCTCTGAGTCTTTGTGTTGAAGCCAATGAGCTCCCTCTTCATCCCAGATGAGAAAAACTTGTCCTTCAATTTACAATTGAAAAAGCAGCTAACCCAAATAACCCTGTATATAATACCATTTTTTACCTTTGGTATGTGGACCATTTTAATAGAAAACCAAGAGCTATTCCATCTTTTGGTATTTATATTCTGGAGTCTTTGGAGGAATTAGATTTTACCCCTGACATTGTAGCAAAGTTTCAATTTCCTGAAACTGCGCCATGGACATATCCGACTCCTATTTTCAACCTCACTCTTTCATCTGCCAAAAAGGATCAAATGGATCCTTTGAAGTACCTAAGCCTACATATGAGGTGAAGGATTCTTTTTTGAGACTATGATTTTATTAGTACTGATGGCTCTGTTTCAGATGACAAGGCTGCAGTAGCAGTAGTCATTGATAACTATTATTCTAGTGAAAACATCTTCCAGACAAATCTTTCACATTTTCTGCAGAGTTGCATGCTCTGTATCTTGCTCTTGATCGGGTTTAGATGGCAGATGATGATGAGAGGAATTTTATTATTATCTGGTATTCAAACTCTGCTCTTCAAGCCAATTCGGGCCAAGACCTGACACATCATCTTGTCCTCAAGGTACTAAACGCCTTCATTGGCTAATACAGTACCAAGAGAAAAGAATATTATTTTACTGGATTCCCAGTCATGTTGGCATCATAGGTAATGAAAAGGCAGATGCTGCTGTCACAGCTGGTCTTTTAAGAAAAGTTACAAATATTTCCATTCCTTATGGCGATTTTAAGAAACACATCAATGTCCTTTTAAAACACAAGTGGCAGTGTCGTAGGGATGAAGCACTCAACAATAAAACACATGAAATTCATCCTTAGCTTGGTCTCTGGGTTGGAAGTTTTAGAATCACTAGGCGTGAGGAAAGTGTTTTAGAGAAAATAAGAATTGGCCATACTTACTTGACTCACTCCTTCCTTTTGAAAAGAACGATCCTCCCCAATGCATTGCCTGTGATTGTCGTCTGAATATCAAACATATTTTCTTTGATTGTGTTGATTTTATTGAAACCAGAAAATAAACCTTTTATTGTAAACAGCTTTAAGGACCTTTTTGAGAAAGTTCCCCCAGACAGCATTTTATCTTATTTACACGAGATTGGTCTATTTTACAGATTATGAAATATTTTAAGAATTTAGTTTCTTTTGAAAAAACCTTGCGTACACTACTTATAATCTAACGTTGTTCTTTGTTTTGTGAATATTTTCATTTTTTTTATCTATTGCTTTGTTATTGTTTTCCACAATAACCAAGGACCATTATTTTACACAGATTGTATGGCTCTAAATGGCCTTTGGGTGCCAATGCGCCTTTCAGCAATTATTCATTCATTCATTTTACTAGTATTTTTAGAATTTTTAAAAGTCTCGGCCACTGTGTTTGTTTGGCTTATATTGTATTGTGAATTGATAATTCTATAATTACTTATGTCAGGAACTATTTATTTCAAATATATAGTTCCTGCTTATATTGAAGGTACATCAGCTCATTGGTATTACATCTGTTAGAGAGATCTCTCTGCTATGAAAGAGTAGCCATTGGCGAGTTGTTTATGCAAATGGGTGTCTCAGAAGTTTAGAGGAATCACCCCAGTAGAGTATGCAATGTCTAGTGCATAGTTGTTTTCAGTGGATTTTGACTCTTGTGGGGGTCTAGATCAAGAATCTGCCGGGTTCCACTCAGGCAACCTTGAGGAATAAGAGAAATCCAAGATGGTCGCAGAATAGGGAAAATGGCTATAATTCCCTTGATCTCTAACATAAAACAATACATGTTGCACCGATACCTAGGTTTATAGCGTCAAGAATATCACAATGGTGATAGAATTCATATTGAATGACTGATTATTGAGATTTATCTAATATAGAGCCTAATATTTATCTAATATAAGATTTTACTAAAAGAAGATATCACATATTTCTTCCTTAACACCAATCACGGAGCGACGCAGAGTTAATGGTTCTTCTGGCCAAGAGATTCATATCCTTTGAAGTGTGGACCTATATATACTTATTCAGGTGAACTTGGATATGACGGACAACTGTACGACGGATTTTGCATATAACGGACGATATGCTTGGTCCCAGTCCGATGCATATCAAGTATTCGTCATATGTATAAGACGGATTTTGCATATGACGGACCAATTTTCCTGGTCCCATTAAGTCCGTCATATCCAAGTTCACCTGTATAAATATATATATATATATATATATATATATATATATATATATATATATATATATATATATATATATATATATATATATATATATATATATATATATATATATATATACTAGTATATATATATTATTGATTGTCGTCCAGTTCCTCCTCACATATCTGTGATCTATTTCGAACCATAATTTATTTATCAGGCATTCCCTCTTAATCTACTATCATTCTCCTTTGTTTCAGGTTAAATGCCTTCGGTTTCCTGGCTCTCGATATGCTCTCAGAAATCAACCCAAACAAACGTTCAGGAAATTATGGCCTCCGGGATCAGTTATTGGCTCTGACATGGGTACGTCACAACATCCAGGCATTCGGCGGTGACCCGGATCTTGTGACCTTATTTGGGCAGAGTTCCGGTGGAACGTCTATATTCGCCCTTCTCGCATCACCGCATTTAGAAGGCTTGTTTCATAGGACCATATCCATGAGTGGCTCCCCAATTCTCAACAAATCATTGGCAGATGCATCAAGACAAAATCTCGACTTCCTGCAACAGACTGGATGCTCAGATGTGGAGTGTATTTTGGATCTAAGGTATGAACACACACATATATACATGTACATACATACATACACACATACATAGGTGTCAGGCGATTATGCCCCATATGCGATTACGCCCCCATCGATTACGTCTCACTTTTACTTTTCACAATAGTGTATTTCTTCTTCTTTTCGTCCTCCTTTCTCTTCAGTTCTCCTAGTTATTTACGTTCATAGTCGAGTTAGTTGTAGTGTAGTTAGTGGTGTCCATTTTCAGGTTTATACTATCACGAGAATGGACGCGAGAGTTCGATAGGACACATATGGCTGCCCTGGATTCAGTTCACTCGTGTGACACGCTACACGCTACATGCTATGTCGGCACACGAAGCACAGTTTAATAAAGTGTAAAAAATGAGATTTTAGATAATTGTATGGCTTCACTCTACGACCAAGCGGACACAAGAGGACTGACAGCACGTTTGATTAACGGCTTGCCGGGCCCCCTGATGTGCACTTCAGAGAGAGAGAGCGCTTCACTTCACTTCACAACAAGCCGCCGCTTACGGCAGCACTTGAAAAGTGAGGCGTAATCGATGGGGGCGTAATCGCCTGTATTCCATACATATACTGTAGAATAGGTATATATCGCGCTACAAAAATTTCGCGAAAAGCTGATTTTTCGGTTTTTCGCGAGCGAGTTCTACAGCGCCACCTATTGAATCAAACAATAATAAAAAAAATGTAGAAATTTGCCGGCCATCTCGCGGCCATATCTTGTCACAAGTTTCATCAAAATGTGGACAGGTAAATATGCGAATTATAATATGATACCTTGCTGACTAATTCACCATACCTGTCAACTCTACTGGTTTGAGCAGTTCTTTACTGTCAGTTGGTATTCATAGCTGATCCCTTACTAATTGGAATTATTATGCAGTCATGTATTGTGTTATGGGATTAAGAGGGAAAGGTGCATTGTGGGCTAGCATCATCAGATAGCATCTCAAGAAAGGTCTACAATGGCTGATTCACCACCTTGTAAAAACACTAAGGTAGCTGTGTAAAGCTAATGACAACATTGCTCGAGAATATTCTGATGAGCAAAATGTGTGTTCCTTTTGCTTACTGTGTGACATGTAGTATGAATATATCATTCTCAATAGAAAACGGAAGAAAATCACAAAGATACTTCCTGACAAAAATGTTGATCTCAACCAAACTATTAACTATCCTTCAAATACCTTGTCCATTTATGCTTAGTTTTATAGTTATTTTAAATGTATCATAGATCCAGACTATATTACAAGAAGATATCCAGGCATGAATGGGTTAAATGTTGGCCTTTTTATGCCATTTTGAGGAATCAGTAGATCTAGAACTTCAGTAAATTTATCCCATATCATACAATTTCGTATTTACTAATTTAAGATAGAGCAACTGATTAATACTGTTGTATTTAGATTACTGTGATCCTTGTACATCTACCAAAACTTATGCTCCAAATGTCAATTATTAATCATTATATCGTTGCCATTTGTAGCGCAGAAGATGTGATATCATCTATTTACCCGTCTTGGGACTACACCGAATACCAATCGGGTATACCAGAACGAGGCTCATTCGTTCGCGCATTGCCCATCGTGGATGGTGACGTCATTCCGGAACCCATCTTTGACTACTGGGAGGCAGGCAAAGGCATTAATGTACCCACAATAGTTGGTTAGTCTGTTTTTTACATTTGAAATTGTACTAATGTACAACATATTTTCATTTACTCATTTACATAAAGACGCATTGCAAGAGTTGTCGAATATGTTTGTTTTTTCAAGATATGATATACATCATTTTAAGTTGGCGATTCAATTGTAATATTCATTTCATAGTCACGAATGATATATCAATAAACATTGCTGAACACAGGTCCCCCTTTCAGTATTTCTATACCAGTGGTAGTTCATCCTATACAGAAATCTACTTATTTCAAAATGTTTTATTTTATCTTTCCAAAATGTTACTTCGCTT
The DNA here is from genome assembly GCA_963942565.1 of Maea johnstoni. Lineage (NCBI taxonomy): Eukaryota > Metazoa > Annelida > Polychaeta > Spionida > Magelonidae > Maea > Maea johnstoni. Next base: position 5,892,864 of record OZ012698.1, read on the forward strand.
TCATTCTCCTGTTGCCCCTATAAATCCATTTATATAATGTAATACCATTCTGATTATTGAAATAACCTTCTAAATACTGACATGCACTGCCCCGATAGCGGAGTTGTTTAATGCAATGCCAATGACTGGCTGCATTGGAAACCTAGTGGTTACGATGCCTGGCTCCCAAGAGTGAGTTCGCAGGTTCGAGTATCCGCTGGATTCCCAAGCGGGTTGGCCTGGTCGCTATATACATGTTCGGCGTTGAGGAGGGCTGTCTATGGTCTTTCTGCGACTGAAAGACCCCTTGGAACTATTCATGAAGAGTAGATTATTTCTCCCTGGTTCCGGGTTTCTATCTCGTCGCGATATGACCTAAGCTGTTGAAAGCGACGCAAAACCCAATTCCTTCCTTCTTTCCTAGTGACTTGTGTTTAGACAGGCAGTGTTTTCCCCCGGGTATTTCGTTATTCATACTTTCTATGGTTTCCTGACATCTGTTTTTCAGGCACGACAGCTCAGGAAGTGGACTCCATGCCCATGGAGTGGCGGACACTGCCCAACTGGACGGAACAAGATTACACTCAATATGTCACCTCCAAGTTTAATAAACTCAACAGAAACGTCACGGAAAAGGTATTGGAATATTACGCGCCCTCCTCGGGTAAAAGCATGGAGTATTTATTTACAAGTTTGGTATCCGACATGCTCGTCAATTGTCCAAACGATGTGCTCTCTGACAAGGCGGCCATGTCTGTTACATCCGGGCTCTACCGGTACGTGATGACGTCATCTCCATCTCGCCCCGTCCACTTGCTCGGCTTTCCTTTTGCTGCAAAGTATGCTGCTCACATGTGGGACTTCCTAGCGGCTTTCGACCTATTCAATTTCTGGATGGAACCGTCAGAAAGTGACATAGAATTTGGCAAAATGTTGCGCGATAATTTTCTCAATTTCGCAAAATACGGAAAACCTCTCAATTTGAACTGGAAACCATTTCCGGGCAAAACGGCTTTGATTTCTGAGAACGCAATTCATGCAATTGACAGGTTCAAACCCGAGGTGTGCAAATTCTGGAACCAATTCTTCTCATATGCCTGGATCAATTAGTGATTTAATTTTTTTGCCAAGTATGCGTAAACGAATGTTGAAGCAGCATTTTTACAGCATTATTTCACTCTTCGTATTTTGTTATAGCAATTCACAGCGCCGCACGTTTGTATAGCGACCAGGTCAACTTGTCAGTGATGATCAATATAGGACTCAAATCCGAGATGTTATCTATGAGAGCCTTGTGCATCACCAGTAAGTTGCCAATGACTTGGTGTTAGGCAGTTGTTTTTGCCGGGTACTTCAGTTTCCTCCACCAGTTACAACTGGGAAGTCACGAATTATCCGCAATATGGCAGAAAAAGTGACGAAGAACGAAATTCCAAATTCCAAATGCACCACCAGTAACCCAAGACAGTTTCTTTGTTGTTGCCACTATCTTCTGTGAGGGGAGAATGCACCACATCATTGAGAGTCTGGCTCACATTCTCGAATGTCTCTTGCTGCATTCGAACCCAAGACCTTTAGTAGCGGTGATCGAGAGACAGTGAGCAGCGGGCTTGCAAAACAGCCCTGATGGAAGGGTACTTCTGTGATGCTTGATGTATTCTCCATGATAAGACTTTTCAAGCAATACATAATTTGTGTAGACATTATAGCCAACTAAAAGCAGGGTAATGGAAAGACTGACCTCATACCTTAAAGCACTGTATCAATTCGAGCGTAAAGCCCAGTATTGAAGTGAAAATAGCGTAATGAGATTTTGCCAAACAATCTTTAGGACAAAGAGTATTAGGCATGCTTGCTAACTGTGCGATACATTATCGAAATGTGTATGTCTAATATAAACCTGGAGTAAATCCTTGGAAAAAGGAAATAAGCAAATGTGTTGAAATATAAAATTGTCTGTATATATATATATATATATATATATATATATATATATATATATATATATATATACATAAATATATTTATGTACAGAAATAATGCAGCATCTTCTCAAATCAATACATCATATCCAAATGTACCTCAAACTCTTGTATGAATTGGAACATGTTTTTTGCAAGGGAAATGTTTCACAAAGTATTAATCATTACCAGTTATCTCATTGAGACTCTCAGACTCTCAGCCCCCCTCACCCTTTTTCACCCTTTTCAGCCCCCTCACCCTATTTCGGGAGCAGCGCTCTATTCTAACATGCAAAATGTTATATTTCCTATCAGTTTAACAATTAAATATTGCTACAAATACCCTCAAAATTAATACATAGCAGCCGGCCCCCTTGCACAGCACGAGTTAATCTCAACATCATTATGAGACTGGGGGAAAAATAGATGGTAGAGCAAAATTTTCCAGGTGTATTCGTTTTCAAATCCTGACCACCAATGACGAAAATCCGTCAGAACAAACGTGCGTCTCCTACTTCAACAGTCAAAACATCACTTTATTGTCTGCAACCAGGTAGTGTTCCTCTGGCAGTGCGTTGGGTGGGGGGGGGGGGGGGGGGGGATATGTGGCTCCCCATAGATTCGTTCGTTTAAATAAATCAAGCGGTTTCATAATAAGCCAGTAATCATCAGAGGAAGGGGCGAAAAAAGATAATAGGGGAACCGAAAATCCATACTATTAGGGTTTGACCAGAAACTGTGAAAGGTTGTGCCTCCCTGCGGTTTATAAGAAAAATATTATTGTGAATTTTGTACAAAATCAAAAGTTGAAAGGAGTCAAATTTTTTGCCTGATATAACTATTGAGTAGGTGTAACTTTGGTACATAAAGACGCACGTTTAGGTGAAAAAGAACATGTTGCACACTGTGCATGTTCTGAGCTGGTCAATCTGGGGGGTCATGATAGCAAACAAATATTAAGTATGTCCCTCCAGATGTCCCTGTGACATGGGCCCCTCCATATATTGTCAAATATATTAAGGTCCATTAGTGTCGTGGAGCAATCTAATCTCGAGATTCTTTTGAATTTGGGTTGAGTTTACCAAATTGTAGAACGTGTAACTTCACGTTCCCTAGACCATTATGGTTCCCCATATTGAGGTGTCGGCCGACACTATGAGTGGAGTTATGTTGTGTCATGTAAAGGAAATGTTCACACATCCGTTCACTCAACGTACGTTTAGTGTGTCAGATGTATTGTTTAAAACACACCTGACATGTGATGATATTATTGGTGTTGTATTTGCAGCCAGTAATCAGGCTTTTAATGGAGCCACTTGTATCCAATTTAATGCAATACTGTAGAACAGGTATATATCACGTGACAAAGATTTTACAAAAGACCGATTATTCGTTTCATTGCATATATCTTTTTTTCGCGAGCAAGCAGGTTCTGCAACGTCATCTATTGAACCCCACAGGAATAAAAAGTGAAAACATTCGGCGGCCATCATGTGGCCACAACCTGGCGGAAGTTTCCCCAGGATTTTACAGGTAAATATGCGATTTATAATGTGATACCTTGATAACTTATTTATAAGTTACCAAGGTGTCGTATTATAATGATTTTGTAAAGTAATCGCATGTATGTTGCAGCTCCGGACTGGCTACGAGTGAGAATCACACTATACCACTGCCGTATATACTCGCCAACAGCAGATTGAATTATTGCCGTAAATAAGCAAAAATTCAATTCGCAACAGGAACAATATCATTATTTCTTTAACATATATAACATTCTGATAATTATCATCATACACATATACGTATGTTGATAATTGATCAATTGTTCCATCGCAGCAGAATTAACTTAGTTTCCCTTTTGAGATCGCTTCTATTGTACAATGACAGCGGCCATCTTGCTTCTTGTAAGAAATCCATAACTTGGCACAGGTATCCCCAAAATTGGACAGGTAAGTATGCAAAATATGATAAGATACATTGATAACTAATTCATAAGTTACCAATGTATCATATTATAATGGTCTTGTGAAGTTATTGAAGGTATTTTTCTTAGTTTCTGCCTCGACCGTCTAGGGGTGAAATTCACAGACCGACGCGCCATCACCTACAGTGGTGGATAACGTAACTATGCACCCGATTGATCACGTGTGATTATCGCGAGGGTGATACTAGTTCGCCTTGCTGAAGGCCTATGTAGAATTTCGGGCGGGTAATTTACCCTTAATTTCAAAATCATATTCTATGGAAGGGAATTACAAAAAACAAAAGTAGAAGAAAGTTAGTGAGTATGAAAAAAAAGAGGAGAGAAAATTAAAAAAGAAAAAAAATCAATATAGAGAATACAGAAAAGAGAAATAAAGAGATATACAATAATAAAAAAAAACAGTATGCAAAAAGGAAATTCAATACAGAAGGGAGAATTGGAATAAATAGAGAAGATACAAAAGCAAGAATAAAATAAGAATACATATTTTGAATATAAACAGTAATATTTTAACGCAGGAGATAAAGATGGAAAAATGGAAAATATAATGCAAAACAATCAGGTGTAAGAACAGAGATGCCAAAGTATGACAACGTTGCGAATAGAGGGAAAGAAAATTAAAAAAAGATAGAAAAAGAGTCACACAGATCCAAAAGACATAGTTTCTAACTTATACTTCTGTGTGCAGTGCTAAGTGTCATGAATTATTACTCATCCACTGATGAAAGTATACATCTTAACCAAGAGATAGTGTGGTCATATAGAAAAAGCAACAGATAAACATAATGCAATAATGCTGGAAACTGTTTAGGTACCCCATCACCACAACATGCACTCGTCACATATTACATATTTGCATACTTCTAACAATAGATAGCGCCAATAATGTGGCTGCAAACATTCCAAATTCGCGTATTTCTGACAATAGATGACTCCATTAATGTGGCTGCAGACGATTGTCAATGGTGACACTTTTATCAAAAATATAGACTTGAAATGCCCGAAAGCAAAATATTAAGAAACTTCAAGCCAGGGAAGGTGCCAGGATCTATGTTTACCCTCACCAAAGGTCTGCCAAACTCGGTATTAATATATAGAAGTCACGACAAGGAGTCATTTTCACCCACCGCCTACAGTATGTATGTATGTATTTGTGTATGTATGTGAGTATGTAAGTATGTATTTGTGTGTGTATGTATGTATGTATGTATGTATGTATGTATGTATGTATGTATGTATGCATCTGTGTGTGTGCTTTTGAGTGTTTTGGGGTATTATATATATTCTTGGAAACGTACAAGGTCCTTCTTCATAGTGTAATTATTTGTGTTTCTAGTGACAAAAAAACATAACTATGTATGAAGGACTTATTTTAGAAGTGCCTTTTTATGTGTAGCCAGCCTTTCGATTGCAATTCAATCTTAATTTTCTAAACAGGCAACAAAGATTCGCTTGCAAAATGGAACATATTATTCAAAGGCAAAACATTTTACAGCCATTATAATAAACTGATCAAGATCATATCGTCACCTCAATGCAAAAAACAAATCATTGTGGATGTAAACGTTTCTCAACATCTTAATTGATGATCAAATGGGAATAGTAGCTTAGTGAGCATGTCCATTAAAATCTCATCCAAGCTTTAATATCATGGGAATATTAGACATAATTTTTTTGTAAAGTGTCACACTTTAGGCTTTAATGGTCAAAAAAGTTAAGAAATGCAAAGTCAATAAATAAAACTAAAAATGATCTTAGAAAATCAAAGTCAACTGTGTACACTTCATTGTTGTATAGTCATATTGACAAATCGGGCATCTACTTTGACTTGCTAGTGAGTATGTTTTGTAACAATAGATGAATAAGAGAAAAGCGAATACTACATGGTTCTAAAAGCATAGTAAGGAAGTATTGGATATACTTAAAATCTTTACCTAAATATTCCATGCAAAACTTAACTATCATTAAATGAAACCACTTTTCTTTTCGTATATATATATATATATATATATATATATATATATATATATGTATATATATATATATATATATATATATATATATATATATATATATATATATATATATATATATAAAGGATTTAGAAATCTTAGATATACATCTTACCTAAGTATTTTTAAAAAGTTAACTGTGTTTGTTTGTTATTTTCTTATTGTAACAGCAAAGAACAACAGACATACATAATAGGTGGTATTTCACAACCTGTCTATGTGGTTATACAAAAAATAATATAGATTCCTTTCACAATAGACAGAGTACAAAGACAAACAACAAAAGAAACAAACAACAGACTTTCATTTCATTAGTCTATCATATAATGATCAGTGTGTGTAGCAATACTCCTCACTGCAGTTTTATCTAGTCATCAATTCATCATATAAATTCCCCCAAATGATATTGAATTTTGGTATATTGTTGTCAAGAGAAGATCTAAATTCTTCCAATTGCATTTGATATGAAAGTGATCGTTTAACGTCAGATAAGAAGTATCTTTTCCCCGTCTGTCTATTCCTATATATAATTTGGATTGAGACTGTAACAACTCTGTTAACAATATTATCTGTATTGTTCGTACCGAAAATCTTTTCCACTTCCCCAATTTTTGTATGAGGATCATCAAAAGTTTTTATCCAGTTCGCCACATCTCTCCAAAAATTAGTAAAGGACGGGCCTTCTAAAAATGCATGAAATAGTGTTTCAAAAGATATTTCACAGTAGGGGCAAAGATTATTCGGGATTAAGCTCATTTCAAATAGTTTCTTATTCGTTACTTACCTAGAATGGAGAAGCTTGAATAGGATATATTTTGTATATGCGCTGACGGGACATTTTCTTATATTTTTAAATGCTATTTCAACAGTGGATAGGGGGATATCAACATTTAGAACATTACTCCACTTCTCCTGAACTTCTTTTATAATATTGTCTCCGTGTGCGCATAGACCATTATATATATTTAACTACCTTTGGTATTGAGACCAATCTTTACCATAATATTCGGTATGGTAGGTCCAAAAAAGTCTATTTTCATAAATCTGCCCGATGAATTTAAAGCATTAATTTTTTGTTTAAGTGAAAACTATTCTAAAAAGTTTAAGAATAAGCCTCTATCTTGTAGTTCTCGTTTCGAAAGCAGTTCAGTTTAAATTAACAATGTCATTAATTACTAAAAACCCTCTGTTTGCCCATTCCCTTCTATATTGGAGATTTATGTGACTATTAAACCAAAGTGGTGTATTTCAGAACTCAAAAACGCATTTTGGTTTTGAAATTTCTAATAATTTAGAGGCACCATGGGCAACGTTCGCCCAAAACGTATTTCGTATAGAATTCGACAGTTTTTTTACAAATAGATCTCCATATAGTGCAATTTTATGTATGCTTAGAGCATGGGCAAATTCGGCCCAACCAGAGTTCTGATTTTGTACCCGCTTTAACCACGTTATTTTTAAGGCTAGGTCAAAATTTGGTAAGTTTGTTAAACAAAGTCCACATTTCATTAATGGCAGTTCTACAATCTCGTGTCTAAATTTGGGTTGCTTGTTACACCAAATGAAATTCATAAAGATGTTTTCTAAGGTCCTGAAGGTATCAGGGCTTGGAGAGGGGAGGGACAACAGAACATGAGTAATTTTAGAAATAAGTAGATTTTTAACAATTATCACTTTGCCAAACGGAGTTAGGAATCGAGAGTTCCTTAAAGCAATTATTTTCCGAATTTCTCCAATTTTCATTTCTATATTCATATCTGAAATTCGGTCAATATTTTCAATGTCATACGAGATACCCAAACAATCAAATTTTTGGGTCCACTCTAGTTTTAAATCACAACAAAATATTGTTCTGTTGTCCCCCCACTTTCCAATTTTAATCACCTTTGTTTTTTCCTTATTTCCTTATTGTGCAGAAATCGACTCAAACTCAGTGAGGATTGCCATGCATTCCCTTAGATTTTGTTCATGTGCTTTTGACAGTAGACTCGTATCATCCGCATATTGGGACACCTTACAAACTTGTTCATAAATTTTGATTCCTGTCATGTTGTGATTGGACCGGATGGCTTCTGCAAGAAATTCCGCTGCCAGAACAAACAGACAAGGTGAAATGGGATCACCTTGCCTGTATCCCCTTCCTAAGTCAATTTTGTTCGAGAAATGCCCATTGTGTAGAATTTTTGAGTTAGAGTTAAGTTGTAAGGATTTAACCCACTTTATGGTAGAGTCACTAAAGTTGAAAAGTTTTAAAGATTTTTGTATGTACTCCCAGGATAGCGAATCAAACGCTTTTTCGAAATCTATCCAAACAATCAGGCCTCTTAAGTTTCTAAGTTCACATTCATGTATAATGTCGTAAAGTAATCTCGAATTTTCTCCAATAAATCTGCCGTATATAAAGCCTTTTTGATCAAGATGTATTAGTGGGTTTAATCCTTTCAGAGAGAATTGATGAATAAAATTTATACAATTCACAATATATATATTGTGAATTGCTAGTACAAAATGCCAAAGGTGCTATAATGCCAATCGTTGTAAAAATGCTGTTTTAATATTCGTTTACGCATATTTGGCAAAACAAATCTTTAATTGATCCAGGCATATGAGAAGAATTCGTTCCAGAATTTGCACACCTCAGGTTTGAACCTGTCAATTGCATTGATTGCGTTATGAGAAATCAAGGCCGTTTTGCTGGGAAATGGTTTCCAGTTCAAATCAAGTGGTTTTCCATATTTTGCGAAATTGAGAAAATAATCGCGCAACATTTTCCCAAAATCTTTGTCAATTTTCGCCGGTTCCATCCAGAAATTGAGCAGGTCGAAGGCCGCTAGGAAATCCCACAAGTGTGCAGCATATTTGGCGGCAAAGGGGAAGCCGAGCATGTGGACGGGGCGAGATGGTGATGACGTCATCACGTACCGGTAGAGCCTGGATGTAACAGACATGGCCGCTTTCTCAGAGAGCACGTCGTTTGGACAAGAGACGATCATGTCAGATACCAAACTCGTAAATAGATACTCCATGCTTTTACCAGAGGAGGGCGAGTAATATTCCAACACCTTTTCCGTGACGTTTCTGTTGAATTTATCAAACTTGGAGGTGACATACTGAATATAATCGTGTTCCGTCCAGTTTGGCATCGTCTGCCACTGATCAGGCATGAAGTCCACTTCTTGGGCCGTCGTGCCTGAAATACAAATAGAAAATATGAATGATAAAATACACAGGGAAAACTACCGTCTGTATAAACATGTCACAAGCAACTTTCTCACATGCCCCAAATAGGTTTCCAATGCAGCTAATTATTGGCATTGCATTAAACAGCTCGGTTATTGAGGCAGCCCATAGCGGATTTGAAAAAAGTTATTTGATAATCACAATGGTATGCCATATATGAATGGGCTTACAGGGGCAAGAAGAAAACGAAAGCGAAGTAACATTTTGGCAAGATAAAATAAAACATTTCTGTACAGGATGAACTACCAACGGTATAGAAATACTGAAAGGGGTATACCTATATGCAGCATTGTTTATTGATCTATTATCCGTGACTATGAAGTGAATATGACAATTAAATCACCAACTTAAAATGATGTGTATTGTATATTGGAAAAACAAACATATTCGACAACTCTTGCAATGCGTCTTTATGTGAATGAGCATATAAAAACAACTTTGAATGTCAAAAACAGACTAACCAACTATTGTGGGTACATTTATGCCTTTGCCTGCCTCCCAGTAGTCAAATATGGGTTCTGGAATGACGTCACCATCCACGATTGGCAACGCGCGAACGAACGTGCCTCGTTCTGGTATGCCCATTAAGTATTGGGTGTAGTCCCAAGACGGGTAAATAGATGATATCACATCTTCTGCACTACAAATGGCAACAATAATGATATTAATAATCGACGTTTGGAGAATGAATTTTGGTACATGTACAAGGAATTTCATTTATCGTTAGTTCATGTTTAACTCATATCGCATAAGAACAGATCTTTATTAAACGTATATGTATTAAAGTAATTTAACCATAGATACATCAAAATTAGTGAACTCTTACAGATCAAAAGATATTCGAAATCAATCTGAAACTAACGGGTTGATTAATTGCATTCCAAAAGTGGGAAAAATTCAAATTTTATTCTGCCAGTCTAGCAGAAAGGATGAAAACAGTTCTTCCAAAACGTATATATTCAGGTCAAAAGGGTATTATAAATGGGAGATTTATAGGAGAAAACACTCGGTTGACAGATGACGTCATTAATGAATGCAAACAACAAAAAATAAATGGGCCTATAATTGTAATCGACTTTAAAAAGGCGTTTGATTTCTATTTCATGGTGATTTATACTAAAAACTATACAATATTTTGGATTTGGAAATAATACATTATGGCGAATCAAGTCATTGCAAATAAACTCGACATCAAAAATTCTACAAAATTGTCAACTCTCGGACACAATCATTTTGGGGAGGGGATACAGACAAGGTGATCCTATATCACCTTATCTATTTGTTCTGGCACAGAACTTTTAGCCTAAGCCATTAGGACAAATATAAACATCAAAGGACTAACATTACATAACAAGGAGCACAAACTTTCTCAATACGCTGATGACGAGACTCTTTTTTTTTATTTGAGGAACAAAGCATTAGCAGTATGGAAACCCTCAGGGAATTTCCAAAAGTATAAGGCCTGAAAGTAATACAGAGAAAACAAAGGTGGTCAAAATTGTGGTTGGGGGGGACAACAGGATGGCTCTGTGTGAAGATTTAAACAGAATGGACGCAATGATTTATATCCTTAGGCAAAAAATAAGACAAAGAAAACATCAAAGACATAACTGAGCAAAATATCAATATAAAAAAAAAGAAATTTTGAAACTCATATTGGGATGGGGAGGGAGAAATGCCACCCCACTAGGAAAAATAATACTAATAAAAAGCCTTTTATTCTCGAAGATTACCCACATCCTGTTGTACCTGCCTACTTCAAAAGAAGAAACCTTTCATTTTCTAGATAGAATCTTTCAGGAACGGTAAACCACCATTATATAGGAAAGAGATACTAGTACTCGAGTCCGCATATAAACTGGGTGAATTAAAACTGACTAACTTATAAATATTTGTAAAACCACTGAGAATTCTTGGATTAAAAGCTTGCCAAACCAGACTGATATGGATGGGAAGAATTCCCAAGACAATATAATATACGTAAAGTAATTTTATTAGGGGATAAAATTCTCCAAAAGCAATACAATCATTTAGTAATACATTTTGGAAAGATGTCATACAAGCATGTACCATGATACAAAAAATATTGAAAAATAAAAGTACATGGCCACAATACATACCCATCTGGTTTAATAGCGGAGTCAGTATACCCTATAAAAACAATGGTCTCAAAAGAGCTACCTCTGGGCTAGCGATATTTTAAACGAGGAAGGCAAAATATTCCCAATTAAGGAAATGAAAGAAAAGTATTTATCGATTAGCTTCCTAGAACATGAAAAGCTTAAACATGATATTGGTAACTGAGATATAAGACATGGATGAAAAAGAACCTTTGATCCATACATTCCATATGTGTTACCTAAAATCGGTGACAATCAAGAGGGATGCTCGAAAACATACAACCTCCTAATGAACTTCAATTATATTATTACTACAGAGGTATAAACATCTGGGAACTAACATTAAACGAAGAAATCACATACCAACCAATAGAAAACTCATTCCTTGCTATACGCAATATGAGAGAAGGCCCTGCTTCAAAATACATACAATACAAAATCGAGGAAAACAGATTTTGTCCTCATTGTGAAGAGTAAGTAGAGAATATAGAGCATGCCTTTTTAGAAAGTAATGTAGCTAAGACATTATGGATGAATGTGGAAAAATGGTTGCAACTCATTTTGATAAGAAAATAAATATTTCAGATAGTGATAAAATTTTAGTCAAAAAACACAAAATAACTTTAAAGATAAAACAATAATAGCAACTAAAATGAGTATATATAGAAATAGCCTGCAAAATAAAGTTTACAAATTAGATAAGGTAAAAGCACTTTTGAATTAGGAAATGATACTGGTAGAATATGATTCGAGTATAACAGGTGGTGATAAAGGATTTCTAGACATGGGAGAAAGCATATGCTTTTCTATATTGAGATCTTGTACACATATATATAGTTATTATATAACAAACAGGTCATGAAAAATTGATATGAGTCGTGAATCATGTCATATTTATAAGGAAAATTGTATATTGTATATAAAAGGGTGCGCTGAAGAGAGAAATAAAAAACAGCATTGAACGAAGTTAAAGAAATAATTACACCTTAGATGAATAAAAAAAGTGGATATGAAACCAGTAGGTCAACTTACACAACCAGGCTGCAGCGAATAGCCCAAAAGCTATGTTCTGCGCACGGTACGAGAGCCCTAATTGGTCTTTGTCTGCCAGTGACGTCCCACTGAGGTCAGATTCAATACCCCTGGGATAGCCAAGATCTCTATAGCGCATATAGTAATTGGTCTCTCGCTACATATCGCATTCTCGTATTCATCTAAGGTAACGTACACTGCGTTTATGAATAAAGTAAGTTAACACTTAATTAATCGTATAGAAAACCTTTAGTTTTAGAATGTGTAAACAGGCACCTTACATGTATGTATGTATGTGTGTATGTTTGTATGTTTGTATGTATGTATGTTTGTTTGTAGGTAGGTAGGTAGGTAGGTAGGTATGCATGTATGTTTGTGAATGCGTGTGTATGTATTTATGTAGGTAGATAGGTAGGTAAATTGTCAGGTATGTAGGTAGGTATGCCAGTATGTATAAACCTGCATATGTATTCATGTATGTACAGTGCTGATATTAAATTCCTGTGTAGGCAGCCCGGGCATAATACCCCGAGATACACCCAGTTTCCTGGGCATGGATGCATGGATGACCTCACAACTGAATGTAGCTTTGATTCGCAAGCTACTTATTGTGTTATTGCTGTGCTTGGCCCATTTTCTGACATGTTACCCATGGGTGTGTGTACAACATGCACTTGCTGATGTCCCGTTGACTGTTGCAGCCATGCAGGGACTAAATATGTATGTCTATATTTAGTGTATGTATGTATGTATGTAATTGGTACCTTAGATCCAAAATGCACTCCACATCTGAGCATCCAGTCTGCTGCAGGAAGTCGAGATTTTGTCTTGATGCATCAGCCAATGATTTGTTGAGAACTGGGGAGCCACTCATGGATATGGCCCTATGAAACAAGCCATCTGAATGCGGTGACGCAAGAAGGGCGAATATAGACGTTCCACCGGAACTCTGTCCAAATAAGGTCACAAGATCCGGGTCACCGCCGAATGCCTGAATGTTTTGACGTACCCACGTCAGAGCCAATAACTGATCCCAGAGGCCATAATTTCCTGAACGTTTGTTTGGGTTGATTTCTGAGAGCATATCGAGAGCCAGGAAACCAAAGGCATTTAACCTGAAACAAAATAGTTAGTCCGTGGGCTACCGTGGTCTTACCGTGAACGCCCCCCCCCCCCCCCAAGGGCACGAGCACCCCAGTAAGCTTTTGTAGGCATGAAGGTGAGGATCATGAATCATCGCATAAACTCAAATGAACACTGCATTTTGGGGCAATTTTCCTCGAAAATGACAAAAAACGCTTACTTTATGGGATTTCTGTATAATTTTTTAGATTAACAAAGAATGCTTCATAAATTAATTATGGTTGGAAATAGAGAAGTGGGTCACATATATTCGAGTAGATTCTCAACTTATAATATCTATAGGTCCACATTTCAAACAGGATATGAATCTCGTTTTAACTTTGGCCAAAAGCACCATTAATCCTGAGGTACATGTGCCGCTAGGTCATTGATGTTAAAATGTAACTCCACCTTCAAAATTAAAAAAGATATGTGTTACAGCTCAATGTCACCTTTCATAGGAAACCTTGATTACAATTGTACTCAGCAGACTAAAATAATACCGTTTAAAGGTAACTTTTTTTGGGGGGGGGGGGGGGGGGGCATGTTTGTTCAGAGAGAACCCAATTAGTCCAGGAAGCGAGTGAAGCTTCGGATGATTTCGTACTGACCAAAAAGATAGCATAGATTGACCGAAAAATAATGGCATAAAAAATTCAACTATTTCAACCTGTCGCAAAATCATTTCGCAACAGATTTGAGAGAGAATTAATGGCAAAGTAAAGTGAATTCGTTTCCACCGATCCAAACCGCATATAGATTGACCCACAGAAAGGCGAGTAATTCATTTTTACCATGAACATTTCCGCGCTAATATTTTGAAAGAGAATCAATAGGCTAGTAGAATTGTGAATTGTGGCGATTCTAACGATCCAAACCGCATTAAAATTGACCCACGGAAAGGCCCGTAATGGCAATACCGGCTGGCAATATCCAACACAAATAGGATTTCCTAGAATCTACCCTCCAACATCTAGTAAAGAAATTTGTACCTGCTCGCCAATCTCGACCTAACGATCAGAAACCTTGGGTCACCTCAGAGTTGAAGACAAAAAACGTGACCGGGCCTTCAAGCAACAGAAACAAACTCTTTCAGAGAAACACAAACAGCATTTCCTTGATCTTCGCCACAAGGCCCAAAAAGAACAGGCAGCATACAGGACCTACATCGACTCATACCTGAACAGCGGATTAAGTACGGCTCCAAGTGACAAATCCCCAGTACTGAAACGCTTCTGGTCCTTTGTCAAATTAAAGAAAAAAGATTCCTGTGGGGTAGCACCGTTGCGTAAGAATGGTACCCTGGAATCAGACGCAAAGGGAAAAGCTGATATTCTGAATCAGCAATATTCCTCCGTCTTTAGCAGCGACGACCCCCAGACAGCTCCCTCTAGCATCTCTTTTCCAAGCCTCACTCGAGCAAGGCAAAGTACCACACCAGTGGAAAAATGCACTTGTTACTCCCATCTTCAAGAAGGGTAACAAGCATGATGCTGCTAACTACAGACCAGTGTCCCTTACCTGCGTGTGCTTCAAACTCCTTGAACACATTGTGGCAAAATCTGTTATGAAGCATCTAGACGTCAACAACATCTTATCAGACTGTCAGCATGGCTTCAGAGCTAAGCGTTCATGTGAGACACAGCTCGTTACATTCATCAACGAGCTGCAGCGCCACCTAGCTAAGTGTATGCAAATCGACCTGGCAATACTGGACTTTAGCAAAGCATCGACATTGTACCCCATAGCAAAATCCTGTACAAGCTGGATTACTATGGCATCCATGGGCTCCCATTAGAATGGATACGATCTTTCCTGAATGACAGAGTGCAGCATGTAGCGGTTGATGACAAGGCCTCAGATGTGGCTTCGGTAACATCAGGAGTCCCACAGGGCTCAGTTCTGGGTCTGATCCTCTTCCTTTGTCTTCATCAACGACATGCCTGAATGCATCAACCCGAAATGCAGGTTGTTTGCAGACGACAGCATAGTCTACAGGACAATAACATCGGTCGCTGATTCCATCGCTCTCCAAAAAGACCTGGATAGCCTCCATGAATGGGAAGTAAGATGGGGTATGTCATTCCATCACATCAAGACCACTGCAGCGAAAGCCAACAAGACCTTAGGCTTCGTCAAAAGAAAGGTGCCAGTAAGAAAGCAAAGATCCTTGCCTACCAGACCCTTGTGCGACCCAAGCTAGAATACTGCTCAACTGTCTGGGCCCCGCATCATCAACAGATGATTAACAATCTAGAAATGGTCCAGAGGCGTGCAGCCAGATTCGTGGAACACAAGTAAGGCCGGGAAAGTGTAACAGCCATGCTGCAAAATCTATGCTGGGAGGAGTTAATACAATGGCGTATCCGAGCTCTGGTACTCATGCTTTACAAGATAAACAACGCCTTGGTCTGCATCCCGGCTACCCAACTAATCATGGGTCGCTACAACACCAGAAGTAGGGCCAGAGGCGGCTATAGGCAGATAGAGGCAACCACAGACTCCTACAAGTACAGCTTTTTCCCGACTGCTATACGAGCCAGGAATACCCTACCACAAGACATAACCAGTATTCAATCTCTTGACGGGTTCATATCTGCTCTCAGTCAGGTGACCCTGGACGTCAGTAGAATCTATTAAGGTAGAATCTTTTTTAACCACCTAACAAGCCTAACAAGACTAACTACTGTCTGCTCTGACCTGGTGCATACCAGGGTAACCTTCCCACCAGACCAGCTCTCCAAAAATATCTTATTCCATTTCTCCTCTACATGCTTCGCTCTAACTAACCACCCTTTATATTAACCCTTAACACCTTTTAGACATGCGCCTGTCACAATACTCAAACCTGAGTGCGACAGTATCTGATGATGATGAGAATATTCTACTCATGGCAACAGATACATTCCTTCTCAAATAGAGACACACAGACTTCTCATCCACACCAGTCTGAATTTTCTACTAGTTCAGATTCAGAATTTTCCTTCAGGTCACTGGCCTCAGACTCAGACACATCTTCATCTTCAGAATATACTGGTCCGAATGCATATGGTTGAATACCAAGGAGGTTTTCCATAACTACCTATACATCCACTAAAGATGATACCACAGATAGATGTTTGTCTCTGCTTAAATAAATAAAATCCTTTACTAGTTACAAATGAATAATCAAGTTGAAAGCTATTATGAATAAGGATTAAAGATACCATCATCACATTACAATTGGTAAACAGTTTCTTAGCTATCTGATTTCATAATTGTAATTCATATACTTGTGGTTTCCTAGTGATTTGAAATAATTGTGCCCAGAGATGTGTATTGCAGTTAACTTCCTGGGTAAAGCTTAGATTACTAGAGCACATTATATTTACTTTTAGATTATTGTGTACTGCAGTCAATTCCTGACAGGCTAACACTGACAATACACACACAGCTTACTAATAGCAAACTGTCACAAGATAACAGTGTCACAACATCATCATAAAAATACTAAATGTCAGTCTGTTTTGTAAACTAGTAGAAGGTCTCTTTCCCTCATTGCTTTTGAAACACAGACCCTGGTATACCTCTAGAAAATATAAATTGCACTACGTAGGTATACACCGAGACACAGTGCCTCTGTTTGTAGAGTCTGATACACCACTTTCCTCTTTGCAAATCATTTAGTCATGAGAGCATTTATTAGTGTGTTCAGTTCTGAATATCCTTTCCATATGGAATGCTCCCCATATGGAAAGTCTCTTGTACGTACATATCAAGAATGTACTACAATGTTATCAATTCAAGAACAAGTTAAACTCTAAGGTTCCAATGGGTCATTAATAATTTTGACTCTATCTGCATAATTTTGGACCCTTTTCTGCTTAGATACATTCCGGTATAACTACCATGACACAACCGTATGACCCTAAGTATTCCGGGTTGTCCACATATTTGTAAAATACACATTGTATCTGATCTATTCTGTATAATGGATCCTTTGTATTTATTTCAATTTAATTTAATAACTGCCAGATGTTATAGGCAGAGTTATTTGGTTATTTATATATTTGTATTCTATGATAAGTATTCGTACAACTTTTGTAAATGAATGTTTACAGCAAATAAATGTACAACAACTACAATTCAGCATGAATGAATGAGTGTTTAAAGGCACACCGACACACAGAGGTCAGTTAGTGTCATAAGGTATCATCAAAAAGAGGTAGAGTAAGAGCAGAGCCTCCAGATCCTAAGAGGACCAAAGGATATTTTAGATGCAGTGTATCCATAGGCATATCCAAACATCCCCCTTCTTTCATAAGGCGGGCAGAGTGCCCACCAGCTTAGGGTTCCCGGGAAGTGCCAAGTCCTATTGCACACCATAAGGTGTGCCCCTTGCGGGGTTAGCCTTCAGCCTGCATGCAGAACTGAACTGAACAGTGACATCTCAGCCTCTCTCTTTCAAGCTCTGATAAGCTTTAAGATGGTGCCTCCATGAATCGCTGAGGCATTGAAGTTCCCGTATTTTGCAAGATAAAAAATATAATAAATATCTGTCAATCTCTAGAGTACAATTGTAATCAAGATGGCTTAAGGAAGGTGACATCGAGCTCTCACACATATCGTTTTTAATGTTCAAGGTGCAGTTACACTTTAAGGAAGACATACATGATTTTGAACATCTTTTTAATAAACTATACCCAAAGTCATCACATCATGTATGCACTCAAGATATATATGTAGTCTAACCCGCCCAGCGGAATTTGCCAAATTTGAAACTGATTTTTGTCCTTTTTAATCCATTCAATCCTGTAGCAGCCAAAATGGCCTGACTACTTTGTTGACATCTCTCTGACAGAAGCAATATTTAGAACATATTCCAGGGATAGTTGTTCATTAAAAGTCTATCTAAAACTCTCTTTCAAATAGCATGTGAATTAATGCCTCTATTGGAAGATATATTCAAACGTATATCAGGGCCAGACGACATGCCAAGTAGATCTGTTTGGCTTAATGTACCTTATCTTCAGAGGTTGGTATTCCTGGACAGTGCTGTACATCAGGCAAAGGGCAATCTAACACAAGAGGCTCTATATTTTAAACGAATCTCAATAACCAGTCATTGAACATCACTATTAGTGAAATCCTTGACCCTAGAAGTCTAGGCATAGGTGCAAAAAATATTATTATAGGTCATAAATCAAGGGAGTTATAGCCATATCTCTTATTCGGCGCCCATCTCGGCTGTCATATTTGTACTATTGATTCATCCATTCATTAGCCAAACGAACACACTGCCCTAGACGTTTATAAATTCGAAACATACTAGTAAAATCATTGGTTTTATAAGTAAATGCCCATTGAGCTAAGCATACAATTTCCTTCCTATTAATATTCCTACCTGTAATTTATGTTGACAAATACCACGTTCATGAGCTTTGTAGTATTGACGTTAGGACTATATCCTGGCCAGGCGCCGTTTCCAAAGAGGAGACAACCGCCATGGACCCAAAACATCACAGGTAATTTAGCATTGGGCTCCAGCGTCGGTGTGTAAACAGTAAGATGTAGGCAGTCTTCACTTCCTACAAAAATACATACATGTACACAGACGCTCACGATCCCCTTTATAACTATTTAAGGGTTTGAATGAGCAGCTCCATGGCAGATGAGTTGTAAAACACTACATATATATATATATATATATATATATATATATATATATATATATATATATATATATATATATATATATATATATATATATATATATATATATATATATGTATTTTGAATATGTACGTCATGTACGATTTCAAAATATTCTATCTATTGTACTATGCCAACGTTTGTCAAAAAGTACATGTACATGTTGATGAAAACTTCATGAGTTAAATAAGAAACATGTGCTTATTCCATAAAAGGTTTTCGAAATTTTCAAAAATAATATGGGAAACATTTATAACTTGGTAATAAGGGTATTACCAAGAAACTCGTGCGTGAACGGATGCTGCTGGGCGCAGTGGCCAAGACTGTTCTTTGCTTGCAGAACACCCTTCCAACATGTATCCGGGCCAAGGGGCTCTGGAGGCTGCCAGCGTCGCCTCCCGACAGGGGGAACTGCATACGGGATACTCTGGAGAAGGAAATAAAAAGATACTGAAGATATTAGCCATACTAGCCATACTAACAACAATATACGTATATAAATATAAATATATATATATATATATATATATATATATATATATATATATATATATATATATATATATAGTTATATATATGTATACTTATATATATAGTTATATATATGTATACTTATATATATATATATATATATATATATATATATATATATATATATATATATATATATATATATATATATATATATATATATATATATATATATATATACTTATATATATCGATATATATATATATATATATATATATATATATATATATATATATATATATATATATATATATATATATATATATATGTGTGTACATATATATATATATATATATATATATGTACATATATATATATATATATATATATATATATATATATATATATATATATATATATATATATATATTTATATATATATCTATATATATATATATATATATATATATAAATATATATATATATATATATATATATATATATATATATATATATATATATATATATATATATATATATATCTATATATCTATATCTCTCTCTCTCTCTCTCTCTCTCTCTATATATATATATATATATATATATATATATATATATATATATATATATATATATATATATATATATACATATACATATACATATACATATACATATATATATATATATATATATAGTATATATATATATATATATATATATATATACCTGCCAAGTATACTACCAGAGATTGGAAAGCCGAAGCCAGGCATAGCCTCTGGTGTCGTAAAGCGGTGAGAATGATTATAGGGAGTGTTGACAGCCGGTGGTCGAAAGCCAATGACATGCAGACAACCAAAGCAACATCTGTTTGCGCGTGGCAGGGAGCCATTCCTCCTTTGTAACTTGGTAGTTATGTCTCAAGCGATCTTCATTGTAATTATATTCGCGCAGGGCCTGCCCTGATGGCCTTGTAGTCTAAAACCCCATTCACACTAGCCGAAGTTGTGCTGGCTACGTTCTCACAACGTGAGATTGCCACAACATTGCAACGACGTTGGCAAGACATTGCAAAAGGTTTACATATTTCTTGTGTGTGATTGGACTAACTACGTACTGACGCTTCATTGACGCCTCAGTGGCAACACAGTAGAGACATATCGCAACGTGGGGGCAGCACCGTCGAGAGCACTGTAAATTCCTTGGCAAAGCAGTGGCAAACTGTTGCAATGTATTGACGTCTAGTGGCGACACAGTTACAACACGATGACAATGTAGTTGCAACACGGTGGTGAAATTTTAAAGATTGTACATGTAATTTTTGTTTTTTCAGGTATTTTATTAATGAACTATGCAACAATAAATGTCTTTATGTATCACTTTAGTAGGGTAAAATGCATAAAAAAAAATGAAACATTATTTTCACTCATAAGCCTTTCTCACTTTCCCAGAAATAATTCACCTTTTTAAGTTACAGAAAATAAGATGACCTACAGTGCATAAGTAATGTATACTTGTGAACTTGCATAATGTGTCGTGCTAGAATCATTCTTATGGGTCTAAAGTTTGAGAAAGCACATAATTTTTGTCATTTGTTTTAATCTTAAAGGGAAACAATCTTGGTCTATCTCTCAGTTGCGAGTCGATCTGCCCCTTTCACACTAGCCGAAATTGTGCTGGCAACGTGGTGGCAACCGATGGTTGCGGGGGAATTGCCACCACATTGCCCTAATCGTCAATGATCGCCGGTACGTTGCCAGTACATTGCCTTCCATCGTCAATGGTTGCCAAACCACAGAGATGCTTGACGACTTTTTTAAACTGTTTAAAAAATGAATTAAAGATCACAGCGCTAAGTTCCTTACTAATGCAAAGTTTCAGGAAAAAATCAAACAGATTTCTCAGTGTCGTAAGACCTTAAGTCAAAAGTGTTTATTTCACCATAACCTCCCTGTATGAAACAGAGTTCTTCAAACATGTGATTACCTGCCCCTTGGAGGGCTGGCATTGCATTATCAAATTAAATGGCTCATCCATAGCGGCATGGTCACACAGGGGGCAGACCTTAGAGGCTACAGGGAACCCTTTCTTGTCTCACATCGTCAGTTTTCAGTAAACTGGCACTACAAAGTAGTTTAACCACATCTTTCACAATTGTACATATGTTGGGGATCCATGTCGGCTAGCTGCCACCAGATGATGTACTTGATGACCAACATACGCTAATTAAAAGAAGTAGATTTTGATGGCACCTTGTTTGAATGCACCAGAATACGTCATCAAGTTGCAATGCTTTATATGATTTGCTAAGTGAGAAGGGCAGATGAGTCAAAATAATTTTACATTTATTTCTTATGCATTTTACCATACTTTGTTGAAAAGAAATACCTAAAGACATGTTGTTGCATAGTTTATTGTTAAAATACCGGAAAAAATAGAAATAACATGTACAATCTTTAAAATTTCAATACAAAATCATATTGTTTATTTTAGGTTTTTAAAATATGGAAAACCCATAATGAATCAACCCTTCTTTTCTACATGCCTCAACAATAAAGCAGCATATAAATTAAAGTTCAGTGGTGAAGCTGCAGGTTCTTTTTTTTGAGCTGACCCTGTTATACAATGCTGGCCACCACGGCAACGCTTGGCAACTTTTTTAAACAGTTTGAAAAAGTTGCCAAGCGTTGGCAACCATTGACGATTTTGGCAATGTACTGGCAACGTACTGGCGATCATTGGCGTCGGAGGGCGATGTGGTGGCAATCCCATGCTACCAACGGTTGCCAGCATAATTTCGGCTAGTGTGAATGTGGCTTAGAGCGTTGCACTGACTGCTATTTTGTCAGTGACTTTGTGTAAGGTGGTGTTTTTCACCGGGTCCTCTGGTCTCCTGCACTATTTATAGTTGGCTATACTAGACGGAAAAAGCGACGAAAATCGAAATTTACCCTAAGTAAAGGCAGCAGGAAATATACCTACCTGGAATGAATATACACCGTTAACATTTTCTCCTTCCACGGGTCCGCATTGCGTGTGAACTGTAGGCCCTACCTCTCCAACTACGGCCGTTCCGTTGGCAACATTTATGCACACCACAGACAACAGCTTGACAAAACCAGATAACAACAAAATGGTAAATCTGTAAGGCCACATCTCTTTGGTGTGAGGCAGAAAAAAAACTACATACAGCCGTTTGCTGTGAACAACTGAAGAGTCCCTGAACTAGGTCAAGATGATTTGGAAGTGATATGAAAAAAATACATCCAAAGGAGGTCCAAGCTGGGTTGGATTACCTGCGTGGTAATTGAAGTGTTTTTCATTTCAAGGTCCATCATGGTGGTGTGCGGAACATTTCCCGTGGGGGGGGGGGGGGGGGGGGGGCACTCAGGTACACAGGGACCTTAGTTACGTATTTCGCGGAAGAAGGGGTCTTTTTTGAAGACCTCCGCATGTCCGCGATTTTGTAAAAGAAGGGTACTTTTTTGTACCCAGGTACGAAGTATGGGGGTCAAAATCCCCTTACAATCCACGAAACATACGCAGCTCTGACGCCGAGTGACTCCCGAAGTATCTGGGCTTCCGAGTTTGCTGCCCCCACTTGCTGCCGCTAAACACGCAGAGGATTATAAAACCTAAAGTTAAAATACATGTTCCCGTTCATCCAATGTCAGTGTTTTGATAAAAGAAGGGGTGTTTATTTAGTGGAAAAAGTCAGCGTTTTTATTAAAATAAGGGTGCTTTTTTGGCCAGAAATCAGTGCTTAAGGGGTATTTTTTAATTTTGATAACGAACGTATGCGCCCCCCTAAATACCCAAGTGCCCCCCCCCCGGGGAACATTTATCTCACAGCATCAGGGAATGTGGGGACATGAGGGGTATAGAGGTACATGGCACCGAGATTGTTATCTCACAATATGTGGATGACACGACTCTCAGGAGCTTGCCCTGGGAAGGGAAATATGGAATGGAATGGACCGACACCTTTACAGTTCTTGGCATCAATTATAATGTTAACAAAATGAGTGATATAACAAGATTACAAATTGAAAAAAGAATCAATGACATAAAAAATGAAATTATTGCAACCCCGTAAACTAACCCCATATGGGAAGGTTACGATGATTAAGTCCCTCTTTTTATTAAAAATCACCCACTTGCTCCTGTCCATTCCAAGTCCTAATAAAACCTTGTTTTGCACAATTAATACAATGTTCAAAAACCTCCTATTCAAAGTTCCCTAAGGAAATAATTGAAGCAGATATCGTTGATGGAGGTCTTAGACTACATAACTTAGAAATGTTCGACCTTGCTTTAAAACTTTGATGGGCCAAAAGACTTCTCAAAAGTGAATCAAAATGGTCTCTCTTTCCAATATATTGGGATATATATGAGGTTTTACTTTTGTTCCAGACAAAATGGAAAGGATTAAAGAGATGGTTTATAACCCTTTCTGGTCAGACTTTATCAAAAGTGTAGACGCACTGCACAAAACAGACATCATTATTCATATGGTTATTATTCATGAGGCTCCAATCTGGTTAAACCCTAATCTCAAAATTGATTTAAAAAAATCATTGCTTGACAAAGGGATTAGAACATTAAATGACATCGTTGATTCCATTGGCAGACCAATGGAATAACAAGAGTTTCAGGATTTTCTTCAATATTAAATCAAATGTTATAGAATATGGGAGTGTGTGCATCAAACGTAAAAGGTTCTTAATTATAACGATTTCACTGTGTAAATCAACGCTCCCAAGAAACAGCTACCTCGATATAATTGTAAATAAAGACACCAAAGGAGTCTCCAACCCTTACTGCAAGACATTATGATCTATTTGAGGAAGTATGGGATAAATAAGGACACATATGCAAAATATGTTCGAGTTAGAAGATTAAATCAAAGATTTTTCACAAATGATAGACTTACTAAAATGGGAATCAAAAACGATGCTATATGTTATATGTGCAATGTCGAGTCTGACAAGAAATTCCCGTATGCTCCTAGAATGTCAAAAATCAAAAAGTTTCTGGAAGGCATGGAAAGATGGATTATCCTAACAGGACACATAAACAAAGGCCGTCTAATCTCATTTACCCTGTTGTTTGCCAAACTGACAATTTATTCTTCAAAATTGAAAGACTGCAAACCTTTTCAATATTAAGAATTTATTGAAACAACAATATATACATTCCAAATATTTGGCACATATTAACAACAAAATTGGTAAATTTGAGAAAGAATGGCATCTCCTGCTAAATGAATGGTATTAAATACATATTCATTATATGTATGTATTAACCAAATATTTTCGGAAAATCCTTCAATATATTCCAATGCCCTGGAATGAAGGTCATACTTACCTGAGCTTACACTCATCTGCGAGAAAACGCATATTCATATTATGCATTAGAATGCGATCGCCAGAGCTGGCAAGCAATGAATAACCCAAAAGTTCTACAAATTAAAGAAAAATCATGGTTGTGCAACAGGAGCAGTGGAACTCGCTGAGTTGCTTTATTCTGGCGGGGTAGTACTTGTTACTTGTTGTTGCATTAAGTGGGGCTCTACATATCCATCACCTATGATCCTTAGACACATTGCTTGTGCGGATGCTAGATGCAAATATATAAAGCTGTCAGCATCATCAAAACTAGAGGGTGCCTCATAATTGGGGGTTAACATATCACGACTAATGGTGTTATTGCTTGATTAAACTTTAACATCTATAACTGAGGAAGTCCGCATCAGATGTATTTTGGTTCATACAGTCTTTTTACCTTTATTGTGGTATTTCACAGAAGATAACATTAAAGAAAATGAAAGAATTGTGCATGCCATGTGCCAATCCTTCAATAAAGTGTGAAGATTATTGAATAAACGCAATTTTTTGCTGTTAAAGTTAACTATTAAACCCCCTATATTTTTGAGGAGCTTAAACCGTTAATAAGTGTCTCATACAAAAAGCACCTTTCTTGCAAAAATGCTTAGTTCACACACTACAATTCCTCTTGTCTGAAAGGTCAATTCCATCAGGGCATCCACAACTTCTACTCTCTTTTAAAAGATTACAAATTGCACACATGTGCAACAGGATTTTTATTTCTCCAAATGTATGCTATTCATCGCAAAGCATATAAATATTGAGGAACAGTATACAAAAATATGCTTCCAACAGGGTAGACACAATCTAAATACCCATTATATGTTCACACATTGTATGTATGTACCAGCTAGTAGTGTTATCTACTCTCAATATTTCTACAAATGTATTCCATTTTTGTTTAAACGAAGTAATTGCTTTTATCATACATCTAGTAATGTTGAGATTCGTCATGAGACTTTTTCTTATGTCTGCTATTCACATCTTTTCCTTGTTTTTCTGTTGTAATAGATTACATTTCTTACACTAATCAAGATTAGTTGTTGTAATTGATCTTAATCCTGTGTCCCAAAATTCTTCTCAACATCACTGATTTTGAAGTGTATATCATAAATAGTTCTGACCCAATTTTCTGTGTCCTTCCTAAATGCTCTTGTATTCTCACATTCAATGAACATTTGTTCAATTGTTTCAGCTATGTTCTTGCAAAATAAACATTTGTCGTTCTCTGACAAATCCATCTTATATAGTAGTTTGTTATTCACTATAATGCTAAATCTCACATACTACAATACCCATTTGAAAGACCATCAGAGCATCCTCAGCTTCTACTGTTTGTTCAGGTAGCAAAACAAAAATGGCTACATCCTCCGTTTGAAGTAGAACAGGCATTTGTTCCTGCAAAAACAACAGATGAGTATTAATACCATCTCCTCAATTCGTTAAAACAACAAGAAGAACAACAAACTGATGAAAATAAATCTAAATAAATGATATGATATTTGACTTGAAAGTTGAAAGTGGTGTACTGCTTTGCCAATGACTTGTCGATGTCACTCACCATTGGAATACTGTAAATCACTTACGTATAGCGGGAACAATAAGATAGCGATAATAGCGCTCTGCCCATATGCGCCATAATAACATCCCCGTCTTTATTAAATTCTTAATTGAACTTGATGCTGCTGTTCCCGTTCACCGCTATACTTAGATCACGCTATCCATGGCAGTACCATAATTGCGCTATATAATGTTCACGCCATATTTAAGTGATTTACAGTACTTAGAACGAAGACCAGGCAACAAATGGCGCTCTCTATCGGCGGAATATGGCACAGATATGACGTCATCGGAATCCCGCCATGCATAACGATAGACATTACTACACGCGTTAGTATGTTAATTTTGACTTTTGTTCTCTTTTCTGATAAATTTTGATGTATCATGTATGATTTTGCGCGAGAGCGCTGTCAATAAATCATACTACTAGTGGCGCCGTATATGAGATGTCAAACACCACTAACATGAATTTCTGGTCTTTCCAAGGACCAATTTCAATGCGGTTTAAATTCTCAGAACTGCCACAATTAATTCTACTAGTCTCTCGATTCTAGTTGAAATGTGTTGCGAAATGACGATTTTGCAACAGGTTAAAATCGTAGTGATTAAAGTATGCCAGATTTCGGTCAATCGCTACTCATACGGTGTGGACTGTGATTATTGCACAGATATGAAGGTTATATCAAGGGGCTTCGAATATGTTTCCGCGAAGTACAAGTAAAGAATAACGTCATGGAAAACACATTCGTAACTTTGTGACTACATTTGAAGGAGAATGCAGAAATATCATCGAGCTGCGCGAGCATTTAAAGCATTGCATTCTCGTCATAATACTCTTTTGTTTCAGATTAAATGCTTTTGGTTTCCTGGTTCCTGATATACTCTCGGAAATCAACCCAGGCACACGTTCAGGAAATTATGGCCTCCGGTATCTCTTTAACTACCGGAGCTGGCTAGGCCCTCTGACCAAATTTAGCCCTTACGTCCCAGGGGGTTTGCAACAACTGTTGCACGCTAGATTTGTTTCACACGACCGTATGCGGTCATAGATCACTAATTTCTTACCTGAAAATATAATTTATATCCCCCAAACATGTCCCTTACATACGATGGTGCAAGTGTGAACAGCAGAAAAAAAAAATTAAATTTATTTTCTCCACCGTTTTTTTACCAAAACAGCAGAAAAAATAAATTTAAATTTATTTTCTCCAACGTTTTTCCAAAAACAGCAGAAAAAATAAATTTAAATTAATTTTCTCCAACGTTTTTCCAAAAACAGCAGAAAAAATAAATTTAAATTTATTTTCTCCAACGTTTTTCCAAAAACAGCAGAAAAAATAAATTTAAATTTATTTTCTCCAACGTTTTTCCAAAAACAGCAGAAAAAATAAATTTAAATTTATTTTCTCCAACGTTTTTCCAAAAACAGCAGAAAAAAAAATTTAAATTTATTTTCTCCATCGTTTTTCCAAAAACAGCAGAAAAAATAAATTTAAATTTATTTTCTCTGCTGTTTCACATAGTTTGCCCTTCTCCCGCTAGATGTCCCCCTTCACCACTTCCAAGGGAGCACTCATTATTTGAATTTGATAGTATGTGGTGACCAAAATGGCATGTAAAAGTTGACAAAAAAGACATTTTGGAACATTCATAATTGATATTGAATATTGATAAATGAATGAGGAATTTCATAGTTCATTTATGAATTGCAAATATTCACTTTTCATTATGCAGTCGTGACCAGACTCGGCTCTAAGACGGTCATCGTATATAGGCCTGTCATGAGAGTGGCATGGGGTAAGATCGACTCTGTATTAAAGGAGCATAAGCACGGCCACTTTGCACCTTATCAGTTACTCAGGAAATCACAAGTTTACCTGAGGGGGGGGGGTCTAGTATTTAACAAATGATAAACATGATTCGAGAACGCCCCGACCAACTTCCAGTTTGGTACGACATTCGTACTTAGTGTTATAAATTCACCACCTATTCAAGGATTGGCTTCGTAGCCTAGAGGTTAATTGTCCGGCTCTCACGTGGACGATACGGGTTCAATTCGCCGACTCGGATGACTTTTTTTCATAACTATAATTTTTTTTTTTTTTTTTTTTTAAGATAGAAAATGAAACAATTTTTTCTGTCTATATCTGACCCCATATATATATATATATATATATATATATATACATATATATATATATATAAATATATATATATATATATATATATATATATATATATATATATATATATATATATATATATATATATATATATATATATATATATATATATATATATATATATATATACACACAAATATATCCAGTTTCTTCTGCCCCCACACGACCCCCTTCCCCCAGAGAAAAGTGAATAAGTATATATATATATATATATATATATATATATATATATATATATATATATATATATATATATATATATATATATATATATACATATATATATATATATATATATATATATATATATATATATATATATATATATATATATATATGTATATATATATATATATATATATATAATATATATATATATATATATATATATATATATATATATATATATATATATATATATATATATATATATATATATATATATATATATGCATGCATGCATGCATACATACATACATACATACATACATACATACATACATACTTATTCACTTTTCTCTGAGGGGAGGGGGTCGTGTGGGGGCAGAAGAAACTGGATATATTTGTATATATATATATATATATATATATGGCGTGAGAGCCGGACAATTAACCTCTAGGCTACGAAGCCAATCCTTGAATAGGTGGCGAATTTATAACACTAAGTACAAATGTCGTACCAAACTGGAAGTTGGTCGGGGCGTTCTCGAATCATGTTTATCATTTGTTAAATACTAGACCCCCCCCCCTCAGGTAAACTTGTGATTTCCTGAGTAACTGATAAGGTGCAAAGTGGCCGTGCTTATGCTCCTTTAATACAGAGTCGATCTTTCCCCATGCCACTCTCATGACAGGCCTATATACGCTGACCGTCGTAGAGCCGAGTCTGGTCACGACTGCATAATGAAAAATGAATATTTGCAATTCATAAATGAACTATGAAATTCCTCATTCATTTATCAATATTCAATATCAATTATGAATGTTCCAAAATGTCTTTTTTGTCCACTTTTACATGCCATTTTGGTCACCACATACTATCAAATTCAAATAATGAGTGCTCCCTTGGAAGTGGTGAAGGGGGACATCTAGCGGGAGAAGGGCAAACTATGTGAAACAGCAGAGAAAATAAATTTAAATTTATTTTTTCTGCTGTTTTTGGAAAAACGATGGAGAAAATAAATTAAATTTTTTTTTCTGCTGTTTTTGGAAAAACGTTGGAGAAAATAAATTTAAATTTATTTTTTCTGCTGTTTTTGGAAAAACGTTGGAGAAAATAAATTTAAATTTATTTTTTCTGCTGTTTTTGGAAAAACGTTGGAGAAAATAAATTTAAATATTTTTTTTCTGCTGTTTTTGGAAAAACGTTGGAGAAAATAAATTTAAATTTATTTTTTCTGCTGTTTTGGTAAAAAAACGGTGGAAAAAAAAAATTTGAAATTTTTTTTCTGCTGTTTACACTTGCACCATCGTACTTACATGACTAGTAATCTACAATGTAATAAAACTTACCTTTTATTGTCGAATACCGACGAAAGAAGATCGATTCTCTGCACTATTTGACGCTCCGTGGGATAGACGCATCTGCCGGTTGAGCGTCATAAGGTGCTCCGTGGGATAGGCAGGTGCGCGTGAGGAGAGACAAAAAGCGCTCCGTGTAGCGAGGGAATTAAAGTCAACATTAATTGCTCACTCCATCAAAATCAAACTTTTCAAATTTATTTCAATCAACCAAGCTATGATGTAGTTGATGACCTTTTGCAGAGGAATTATATAAGATAGTTCTGAGACCACTGATATCACGAAGTGATCCTACTCTATAATAATTAAAAACATAAATATAACTCTAAGCTACTGTGAGCTCAAGCATCCGTTTCTCCCAATTTCCCACACCTCTCATGATTATTTAGTAATCATTCAGTCTGAATAGTGTGAATACCTTGGCATATAAATGATGCATCATTCCATTCATTCCTGGGTTGAAATGAGAATGAAAGTTTTAAGTGCAAAAAAGATACATGATGTAAACGGCTGCTTTGATGACAGATCTATCAATAAAAAATAACCAGTAAGATTTTATCTTTTTTTAAGTAGTCACATAACATTTAACTACACTCTTAATTTTCAATTCAATTTAACCAATAAGAAAAGTATATTTCATAAGCCTCAGTGGATTATTGCATTAGGTGGCCCTAAGCATTATGCTTACATGGAATTCAACTTCTTGAACAAAAGACACCTCAAGAGCCACATTTGGATAGGTCATCAGGAATTACATTTTCAAATCACTCATAATTTGCTAATATTTAGTTTGTCTGAATAAAACAGAACCAGTGACAACAATATAATGTTCCAAATTCTTGATAATTCCCTTTTTGAAATAGCTGTGAAACTTTTACTGTGTCAAAGCTATAGTGGGCGTCCCAAATCGCAGTAGGTTTTTGCGGCTGGCAAGAATTTCTTGAGTTATTCATTACCAACAGCCAAGCTAGCACTACCTGTCATAGTTGTTGCAATAGATGTTGTAAGCGTGTGGGAGACAAGTGTTCTGTATGCATTTGTTTACAAATAGCATTCAGGACTCATATTATTTAATAAGAAAAGAATTAGCATACACAAAAGAAATTCTATCTTATAGGTCACATTGAACTTAGCTTATAGGGAATAATAAGTGAATGTTGGGTAATTGTGAATTTTTTTCTACATGTCATTCATCCATAATCAAATCAATTGTGAATTTCTAGGCCATCACTGAAAATGGTAACAGACTATATCTTTTACTGATGCTTCCCATAGGTTTGCATCCTGCAAGAGGCACACCTTATTGGCTTGCTCGATGGTGTACAATAGGTGTTTGGACCTCAAGAGAAATCCTAGCCTGTGGTAGCACCTTGCTTGCCTTATGAACGAATGTGGGGATGTCTGAATCTGTCTATTGATATCATGCATCTAAAAGATCCCTTGCTTCTCTTTGGATCTAAAGGTTTTGCTCTTACTCTCCCTCTTTTCCATCTTTCATGTAGAGTTATCATGCTTTATCATTGGTCTTCACTAATGATAAATCACCACTTATAATATGTAGTTTACTTTGCCTGAATTTAACAGAAAAAGTGACATCAATGTTCCTAATTCGCATGTATTTCCCTATCTGTAGTAGACGGTAAACTGTGAAAGAGCCTAGTAAGCTATTTGAAAGACGACCCACTCTCGAGGAGTTTTTTTGCAGCTGGCTAGAGTTACCTGAGTTATGTATTGCCAACAACTAGACCAACACTACAACACACATTTGATGCAATAAATAATGTGAGAGTGGGAGACAAATGTTCTGTATGCGCTTTTACGAATAGCATCCAGGGCTCATATTGTTTAAAAGCTTATGGAAGGATAATATAAGAATATAGGGTCATTTTAAGATTTCCCCACGTCTATTACAGGGGCTAACCATAGGTTTGCTCACAAATAGGTTTTGATATATCCTCTTCAGCATTAGCCGAGAAGTCTGCAGCCACCACCAGCCCATTCAAAAAAGACCAGTGACGCCACGCTGTACTGAAGTACCTTAAGACATTGTGCTTTAACCTATTTGTATCTAAGACATAGATATCGTTTTGCACAAATGAAAAAAATCTAGAATACAGTGCCATACTTTAAGAATATACTGCAAATTGAGAAAAGAGATTTTAGATGCCCTTTCAAATACTTTTTAAACTATCTAATGAACTTTGTTTAGACCATGTGCAAATCCCATTTCTATCATGAATGTTCAGGTCAGATCATTAGGGCAAACTTGTCTTTGTACGACCGTGCTCAAATTGTGAGCAATGACAAAAGGGGAAGTTCTTTTTCGTATTTCTGCCCACAGGGCATTTTCCTTTAATGTTGAGGTATCTCACAGCAATATAAACTAACAGAAAATGAACACCTGGATTGCAAGGGAGGTACATACACATATTCATGTAACAATGTTACTGAAAGACTACAGATACAGACATGGTATATCCGTAGAGGTATTATCTATCTATCTACCTATCTATATCTATCTATCTCTCTCTCTCATTATATATATATATATATATATAT
>OZ012698.1:5925889-5995889 GCA_963942565.1 Maea johnstoni
CATTTTAGTTGTCAAGCATGAAAAATGTTTGACTTCTTGTTTGAGTGCTTTTAATGAGAACTTTCTGCCCGCCTGTCTATTCCCATGAATCTGGATTCTGCCTATTTCTAGGATGAGATTGGTATAACGGTCCACATCTTTTTCTCCAAATAGCTTTTGCAAAGAGCCCAGTGTGTATATGTCCTCATCTCACACTTGTCAACTCTAATCTTCTTTGAGTCCCATTTCTTTAGAAGATTTGTTGCACCTCTATGGCGTATAACTTGTATAATCTTAGATTACACATTTTTTCATAGGACTCTTTAAAAGCTAAGGTAAAAATTTGAAGGCAATTTCTATAATTTCCAGATCAATATCAATATCCAACCTTTTGAGAGGGGAAGTTCTTGCATAGAATGAACATGAATCAAAACGACATGGGGCTGGCCTGGGTAACTAAGCCTTCCTTTACTGCCAAGCCCCTCGTCTATTGAGTGTACTGAAATGTCAATGTTTGATAAACGTTACATAAATAATGATAAAGTTATGTTTACAAAAAGTGAGGTCCCTGTTATCTGTTGTGCTGAAAAGGTTTCTATCTGCCGAATGTAATCAACTCAATTGGTAAATCATACGTATGTTACGTTTTTTTATAGCAATGACCTAGTTTTGTGCCTTTTCAGGTCAGCAGAGTTGTTCGCAGCACACATCTGTATGTAGTTTTTGTCTGGCTCACACGGGAAAGAGATGTGCTCTTATGGGTTCACCATTTTGTTGTTAACTGGTTTTGTCGGTCTGTTGTCTGTGGTGTACATAAATGTGGCCAACAGATCGGCCGTGGTTGAAGAGGTAGGGCCTACAGTTCAAACGCAATGCGGACCTGTGGAAGGGGAACATGTCAACGGTGTTTATTTGTTCCAGGTAGGTATATACTCTGCTGCCTTAATACCAGGTCAATATATATATATATATATATATATATATATATATATATATATATATATATATATATATATATATATATATATATATATATATATATATATATATATATATATATATATATATATATATATAAATATATATATATATATATATATATATATATATATATATATATATATAATATATATATATATATATATATATATATATATATATATATATATATGTATATATATATATATATATATATATATATGTATATATATATATATATATATATATATATATATATATATATATATATATATATATATATATATATATATATATATATATATATATATATATATATATATATATATATCTGGCCTCCTATTTCAGTTTTTCCCCTGTAGATGTCCTCCAAATCACGCCATGTAAAATGTATAGACCGTTTAACAGCCCAGTGGCCATACATAGTCAAAACCTAGCCTGGTTTTCAGGCTGACTTAGCTTTAATGTTATGCCACCACCACTATTAGGTAGGTATGCTGTCTCTCTCAACTCGAAGATGGCAGCACAGTTTTCAGAATTTGCAGTTTGAAAGACAGACTACAACTTAAGTGTGTCTCCCTTGAGGATTTATTCAGAATTAAACCTGGAGTGAAATCAACTCAGGTTAGATCAGTGTGACTAAGGAAAGAGCCAGATACCACAGACTTGTAGCAAGTCTAGTCGAAACCGTGTGTTCGAGTGGCCTTTAGCACACTCTAAAACACAAAGATCATGCTGAAAAGACTATTTGTGTTAGCCTGGTTCTGAGGCTGTGTTAGGTTTAATGCCATGCCGCCACCACTACTGGATAGGTGTGATGTCTCTCTCAACCTATAGGTGGCAGCACAGTTTTCAGAAGTTGCAGTGTGAAATAGGGTCAGTTAATATTTTTACATCAGCTAACACCGACGCACTCTTCCTCATAATCAAGTGTGAATGTTTGGGCTATCACAGGGAAAAGTAAGAGACCTGCTACTAGAAAGGCCCCCACAGACTTGCACACAATCAGGAAAGGTGTTTGGCCCTTTTCTCATTATACAATTTCACCAACAAGTAATCGCTTCAAATTAGCATGCACTTAATTTGAGTATCAAATTTAACAGAAGGAAGGAAGGAAGGAATTGGGTTTTACTTCGCTTTCAACAGCTTAGGTCATATCACGACAAGATAGAAACCCGAAACCGGGAAGAAATTACCTACTCTTCACGAATAGTTCCAAGGGGTCTTTCTGTTGCAGAAGGAACATAGGCACATTTTTATAGTGACCAGGTCAACCCGCTTTGGGATCCAGCGGAGACTCGAACCTGCGAACTCACGCTTGGGAGCCAGGCATCGTAACCACTAGGCCACGGCGGATCCCTCAAATTTAACAGATTTGCTTTAAATTTGACATATTTATAGAAAGGATTTCACATTTTTCACTAATTTTGACTGCGTTGAAAAGTCATGGAATTGGAAAAGTGAATGCTGCATTTTTATTATTTTCAACAGCAATTCCAAAAAAAAATCCATGCACATATATAAATGTGAAGGTCCCTATTACGTAGTTTGCAGTAAGGGCAACAAGCATTTTAGTGGTCATTTTCAGCAGATTGGACTTACAGTCACACTGAAGCATGAAATGTAACCCTTTTTCGCCCATTCATGCTTAACCCATTAATGCTTAAGAGTTCATTTAGAAAATGTCGTCCTGATAAATACTTTTGATAACAACTTTAGAATTGGAAATGGCTATACAACATATTTAACGAGGAGTTAGATGTAGTGTCCTAACTAACTTGTATTTTTTAGATATTCTTCCGACTATGCTTTAGCTAGAAAGATTTCATCAAATTTGTCAGGCCGTTTCTGGCCTCTGTGAGCATAAATGGGTTAATCAGTGAAATTTGAATGACCATGATTCATGTTTGCAGTAGGGGTACTAAGCATTTTATCAGTGTTTACCCCACAGAATTCTGCACCCAGCTAAATGGGTACTTTTGTTATGCTTAATATATTTGCCATTAGATGACCTTTCAGGCATTCTGTGTATAGGTTAAAGTGTCAAATAAAGGAGGAGTAGAGGAAAACCTGAGTTAAAGAAAGTAACCCCATGTCCAACCTTAATAACCTCATGGCCAGTTTTGAACAAATTCACCTAATAGAAATATACAGTTAACAAATTCGTGCATTTCAAGATTCTATATATCTAGATTAGCATGCCAGTGGCAGGTTTAAATAATGTGCAGACCCTAATTTACCGAAGTACCCTGATAATGGCGTTGTATAACTCAAAAGCTGGCATAGGGACAATTCTTTTTCCTTTATTTTTTAGAATATGTATTAAATATATATTATGGAAGACACCCTTTTGGAAATTTTGAAAAATTGTCGTGTGAGAACTGAATGTGCGTCATTGTCCTTTAGGATTGCTTGAAAAATTAATTAGTTTCCGTTTCTAAACATATGTCGTCGTTTTGCTTTACAGCACGTGAATACTGAAACTTACACAAAAATGATGTACACTATTAAGGTGGCTGTAAACGTTTTGTCCTCAGGGAAGGCCTGTTTTGATATATATATATATATATATATATATATATATATATATATATATATATATATATATATATATATATATATATATATATATATATATATATATATATATATATATATATATATATATATTTATACACACATATATATATGTATGTATATATATATATATATATATATATATATATATATATATATATATATATATATATATATATATATATATATATATATATATATATATATATATATATATATATATATATATATATATATACATTATGTTATTGAACCGGGTCTTACTCTCAATTTAAAAATCCAAATATTCCTACCACCACAGATAATGATGTTTTGATCAATCCACAAATAGTGTATTATTAGGGGTTAGTCTTAATCAAAATGTGGCTCCGGCTGGCGGAGAATAACAGGAAACACCCCAGTTTTTGGGCTTCATTCGTTTTTGGGTGGTATTAAAATGTGCGTATTTGATAGGAAAACTTGGGCTTTGTGGTCGATGTTGGGTCATTCCGTCTCAGACCTCCAGCTTGAACAGACACTCTATGCTCTTTGGATAATTAAAAATACAAAAACGGGATAATTACACCGATATAAGTACAATCACACCAGTATAATTGAAGATATGTCTGAAATAGCATTACTACGGTGTGATTATGGTCTGAGTAGAAAAGGCCATTTGCTCTGAGCACTTCAAGCAGTAAAGATAACTGTATTTATTGTGTTAGACCTTAAAGGAAAGTGGCGATTTATGCTGCAAACTATGGAGCTCTCTCATTCAGGATTATGTAACTTGGATCACTCGAATGTCTCCAGAGTAGAAGCAGATACAGCAACATAGGTTTGTGAAATTATCTTTCTTCATGACTCCATAGCATTGGGTTATTCTCAATAGCAGCACCCAAATAAACAGATACATATATTTACTCAGGTATCAAGCGGAATATCCCCTTTCAATAAATAAGGTCCCAAAATCCATAAGCCACCTTGTTAGAAAGCTATACTTGTGATGGCTTCAGAATAGTAAGTTTTTGGCCTTGCAGCGTTTATATTAGATAATTGAGGCTAAAAGCACATAATAGAGTATAACAAGCTTTTATTTTCAAAATCAATATATGTGCAGTCAAACATAACATGCTGGAGCCACATTTTAATCATGCCTTATCCCTGATACACCATTTTCGAATTGATCAAAACATCAATATCTGTGGTGTTAAGTAGGCCACCTTACCCAACACACATCTTTTTCCAATCCATTACACTTCCATTTCCTGTTGAAGCTTAGAGCTGCACCAGCCCCACTTAGTATGTGGGTCAGGGCTGTGGGAGGGGCTTATCAGCTAACTTTGTCACATGACCAAAACATAGCAGCATGGCTCTCTGGCCTTCATCTATCAAACCAAATTAATTGCACAATTTATGGGGTTAGGAGTGGGGTAGAGGTATGGATTTTTCATATGGAGGGTAAGACCCTGTTCATTAACATAATACATATATCTTAAAACAGGCCTTCCCTGAGGATGAAATGTTTACAGCCACCTTAAATGAAGAAAATATATGGTGGTCTTTCAATAATCTGATGATGCATCCGTCAAACTGGGAAGCTGGAGCCGTCCCTGAACATGGTGTGTGGGGGTCCATATACTTGTGACTTAAAATGCCTTCTCAATGTTCATACATTTCTTTTTTGACTTGATAGTACTATAGGTTCTTGGAGACTTCGTCACCAAGAGAATCCAGCCCGTCATTACACAATTTCTCTACCATGACAACTTCTCGAAATCCCTGAATAAAGCAATGAATTTCCATGATATATTTCAAAATGTTAAAACATTGGTTACTTGATAAAAACAAAAAAGCACTTATTTGAGAGTTTTTTTAGTCTTTTACTGGTAATATTGACGATCTTCCTTATTTCGCACCCTCTCTGCTTTTTTCATTTCCCATCTGTCTGCTGTACTCTCTCTCTTTCTCTCTAATCATATATATATATATATATATATATATATATATATATATATATATATATATATATATATATATATATATATATAAATATATATATATATATATATATATATATACATATATATATATATATGACTATATATATGTATATATATATATATATATATATATATATATATATATATATATATATATATATATATATATATATATATATATATATATATATATATATATATATATATATATATATATATATATATATATATATATATTGGCAGCATGGCCCGTTTATTCAGTAAGTTCGTTATATTTGTCTCTAGAGTATCCCGTATGCAGTTCCCCCTGTCGGGAGGCGACGCTGGCAGCCTCCAGAGCCCCTGGGCCGGGATACCTGTTGGAAGGGTGTTCTGCAAGCAAAGACCAGTCTTGGCCACTGTGCCCAACAGGACCCTTTCACGCACAAGTTTCTTGGTAATACCCTCATTAACAAGTCATAAATGGTTCTCATTTTATTTTTCAAAAAGGAGATGAAGCACGCCTTTCACATTGAATTCGTGAAATCTTCACAAACAAGTACATGTACGTTTCAATAAATGTCGGCATAATGTAATACATAGTATTTAGAAAATTTGTATTTGTCATTTACAAAATATGAAAACAATGTCCGTAATGCTAATATATATATATATATATATAAATATATATATATATATATATATATATATATATATATATATATATATATATATATATATATATATATATATATATATATATATATATATATATATATACTGTAGAACACGAAATTCACGCGTGTCCCAAGTATAGCGAATTGGGGAGTTTTGCATCATAGCGTATCTTTATGTTAGCGACGATGGCTGCCGCTGACAGCGCCAGTACAGTAATAAAAAAGTACAGCGTTTTTATTTATAGCGAAGCGGAACCACACGCTAAGTACGCTATACATAAACGCACGCGGAAATTTCGTGTTTATATATATATATATATATATATATATATATATATATATATATATATATATATATATATATATATATATATATATATATATATATATATATATATATATATATATATATATATATATATATATATATATATATATATATATAAATATATTTAGGAAGTGAAGACTGCCTCCACCTTACTGTCTACACACCAACGCTGGACCCCAATGCTAAGTTACCTGTGATGTTTTGGATCCATGGCGGTTATCTGCTCTTTTTTAATGGCGCCTGGCCTGGATACAGTCCCAACGTCAATACTACAAAGCTAATGAACGTGGTGTTTGTCAACATAAATTACAGGTAGGAGTCTTACATGCTGGATCCTTTTCAAAACCCGGGTTTGAGGCTTTCTTTTGAAACCTTAAGAACCTCTATTGAGTCTTTGTGATGAGACCAATGAGCTCACTCTTCATCCCAGGCGAGAAAAGCTTGCCCTTCAATTTACAATTGAAATAGCAGCTTACCCAAATGACCCTGTATATGATACCATTTTTTACCTTTGGTATGTGGACCATTTTGATAGAAAACCAAGAGTCATTCCATCTTTTGGTATTCATATTATGGAGTAATTAGATTTTACCCCTGACATTTTAGCAGTTTCAATATCCTGAAACTGTTCCATAGACATATCTGACTCCTTTTGTGAATCTCACTCTTTCACATGCCAAGAAGGATCAAACTGAGTTATGAAGTACTTAAGCCTACATAATGAGGTGAAGGATTTTTTGAGGGTATGCTTTTATTTATACTGATGGCTCTGCTTCAGATGACAAGGCTGCAGCAGCAGTATTCATTGATGATTATTATTCTATTGAACATCTTCCAGACAAATCTTAGATATTTTCTGCTGAGTTGCATGCTCTGTATCTTGCTCTTGATATGGTTTATACGGCAGGTGATGATGAGAGGAATTTCATTATTTTCCGGTGTTCAAAGTCTGCTGTTCAAGTCATTTCGGGCCAAGACCTGACACATCATTTTCTCATCAAGGTACTAAATTACGCCTTCATTGGCTAGTACAGTACCAAGAGAAAAGAATATTATTTTACTGGATTCCCAGTCATATTGGCATCATAAGTAATGAAAATGCAGATGCTGTTGCCGAAGTTGGTCTTTTTAGAAGAATTACAAATATTTCCATTCCTTATGGCGATTTTAAGAAACACATCAATGTCCTTTTAAAACACAAGTGGCAGTGTTGGGGGATGAAGAAGTCAACAATAAACTGCATAAAATTCATCCTTAGCTTAGTCTCTGGGCTGGAGGTTTTAGAATCACTAGGCGTGAGGAAAGTGTTTTAGCAAAAGTTAGAATTGCCCATACTTACCTGACTCACTGCTTCCTTTTGAAAAAGGAAGATCCTCCCCAATGCATAGCCTGTGATTGTTGTTTGAATGTCAAACATATTTTCTTTGATTGTGTTGATTTTATTGAAACCAGAAATAAACCTTTCATTGTAAACAGCTTTAAGGACCATTTTGAGGAGGTTCCTCTAGACAGCTTTTTATCTTATTTACATGAGATTAGTCTGTTTTACAGATTATGAAATATTCTAAGAATTTAGTTTCTTTTGAAACAACCTTTTTTTACATTACTTATAATCTAATATTGTTCTCTGTTTTGAGAATGTTTTCTTTTTATATAAATTGCTTGTGTTTTGTTGTCCATTATTTTACACAGGTTGTATGGCACTAAATAGCCTTTGTGTGCCAATGTGCCTTTAAGCAATCATTCATTCATTCATTTTACTAGTATTTTTGTCTAGGTCACTGTGTTTGTTTGGCTTATATTGTATTGTGAATGGATGATTTTATAGTTGCTTATATTGAAGGTACATCAGCTCATTGATGTAACATTTGTTAGAGAGATCTCTCTGCTATGATAGCCAAGCCATTGGGGAGTTGTTTAAGCACATGGGTGTCTCAGTAGTTTTCAGAAATCACTCCAATAAAATATGCAATGTCTAGTGTATAGTTGTTTTCAGTGGATTTGGACTCCTGTGTGGGTCTAGATCAAGAATCTTTCGGATGCCACTCAGGCAACCTTGAGGAATAAGAGAAAT
Organism: Maea johnstoni; assembly: GCA_963942565.1. Classification (NCBI taxonomy): domain Eukaryota; kingdom Metazoa; phylum Annelida; class Polychaeta; order Spionida; family Magelonidae; genus Maea; species Maea johnstoni. The sequence continues at coordinate 5,934,464 of OZ012698.1, forward strand.
CCAAGATGGCCGCAGAATAAAGAAAATGGCTATAATTCCCTTGACTTTTAACATAAAACAATAATTGTTGCACCTATACCTAGGTTATATATATATATATATATATATATAAATATATATATATATATATATATATATATATATATATATATATATATATATGTATATATATATGTATATATATATATATATATATATATATATATATATATATATATATATATATATATATATATATATATATATATATATATATATATATATATATATATATAATATATATATATATATATATATATATATATATATATATATATATATATATATATATATATATATATATATATATATATATATATATATTTATATACATATATATATCTAAAATCCATTTCTCTATTTCGAACCATAATTTAATTGATAAGCATTCCATCTTTCAGGTTAAATGCCTTCGGTTTCCTGGCTCTTGATATGCTCTCAGAAATCAACCCAAACAAACGTTCAGGAAATTATGGCTTCCGGGATCAGTTATTGGCTCTGACGTGGGTACGTCATAACATACGTTTATACGGTGGTGACCCAGATCTTGTGACCTTATTTGGGCAGAGCTCCGGTGGAACGTCTATATTCGCCCTTCTCGCGTCACCGCATTCAGAAGGCTTGTTTCATAGGACCATATCGATGAGTGGCTCCCCAGTTCTCAACAAATCATTGGCAGATGCATCAAGACAAAATCTCGACTTCCTGCAGCAGACTGGATGCTCAGATGTGGAGTGTATTTTGAATCTTAGGTACAGAACACACGTATACATACATACATACATACATACATACATACATACATAATACAAACATACATACACACACATTCAAACATACATACATATATACATACATACACACATACATACAAAATATAGACATTTTGTTGCCTGCAACAGTCAACCGGACATCTACGAGGGCATAGTTTCAGAAAAACCCATGGACAATATGTCAAAACATAAGTCAAGCTCATCAATAACCAAAGTAGCTTGCGAATCTTACCTACGTTCAGTTTTGAGGTCATCCATGCATACATGCCCATGAAACTGGGTGTCCCTCGGGCTAGAGATCGCCCTGGTTGCCCACGCATTTAGTGCAGGAACTGAATGTCAGACCTGCACATACATACACACATACACACGTAGGTAGGTAAATAGATACACCAATACCTACCCTTTTATCTACCTACCTACCAAATTAACCTTTCAGCACCAAAATTAAGTGAAATTGAACTTTAAGCTCTTCCATCCCTGGATATTCCTGAATATTCTCCCAAATCCTTTTCTAGAATCATAATGTTGCATCCAAAAGCTGAAAATTCACCATCATCGTTTTGAGCTGTGAGATAGCCACTAAGAGATAGCCACTAAGCTACCTCACTAGAGGAAGTCCAATTATGACATCATTCGCATGTAATTGTCATCATTAATTAGGTTCTCTCAGAACAAACATAGCTCCCTCATCAAGTTACCTTTAAATAGTATTATCTCAGTCAATCTGCTGAGTACAATTGTAATCAAGGTGTCCTATGAAAGGTGACATTGAGCTGTAAAACATTCTCTTTAAATTTGAAGGTGGACTTATACTCTAATCAAAGATCCGATCATATCCTTCTCTCTGTGGTTTGACTATACGTCCGAATTTGTGAGCATTGTATCTCAATTATTGTTAGAAGTGTGACTATTGAATGATGAAACAATGAGAAGAATCGATTTGATTAAATGTTAAGTTCAGTTATTTAAAAATGCATTGCACGCAAAATTGTTTTACTACAATACAATTTTACTAAGTTTGAAAAATAACAGTTCTGATGCGAATGAGTTAACATAGAATAGCGATAAATGAAATTCCTTGTACATCTACAAAAATGTATGCTCCAAACGCCAACTTTCAATGGTTCCTTTGTTTCTATTTTTAGTGCCGAAGATATAATATCATCCATATACCGTCTTGGGACAGCACCGAATATGAATCGGATATACCAGAACGAGGCAAGTTTATCCGCGCGGTGGCCATTGTGGATGGTGACGTCATTCCGGAACCCATCTTTGACTACTGGGAGGCAGGCAGAGGCATAAATGTACCCACAATAGTTGGTTAGTCTGTTTTAAAAGTATACTAATGTAAAACAGATTTTTTTATTTGCTCATTCACTCAAAAACACAATGGAAGAGTTGTTGAATATGTCTGTTCTTCCAAGATATAATAAACATAATTTTGAGTTGGTGATTTAATTGTCATATTCACTTCATAGTCACGGATAATGTGTTAATAAAACAATGCTGAACACAGGTCCCCCTTTCAGTATTTCTATGCCTTTGGTAGTTCATCCTATACAAAAAAAACTTTTTTCAAAATGTTTCTTTTTATCTTTCCAGAATGTTACTTCGTTTTCATTTTCTTCTTGCCCATGTGAACCTATTCATATATAGGGCAATGCCATTCTGCCAATGTATCAATAAACGATGCTGAACACAGGCCCCCCTTTCAGTATTTCTATACCGTTGGTAGTTCATCCTATACAAAAACCTTTTTTCAAAATATTTTATTTTATTTTTCCAAAATGTTACTTCGCTTTCTTTTTCTTCTTGCCCCTGTGAACCTATTCATATATAGGCCAATGCCATTCTGATTATCAAACAACTTTTTTAAATACCTATATAAAGGCTACCCCAATAGCCGAGCTGTAAGACACGATGCCAATGGCTATCCACATTTAGACTAATTGGAAACCTGGGGCCCTTGAGAAAGTTGCTTGTGAAATGTTTAGACATGCGGTGGTTTTACCCGGGTATTTCATTATTCACGCTTTCTATTGTTTCCTTCCATTTGTATTTCAGGCACGACGGCTCAGGAAGTGGACTTCATGCCCCCGGAGTGGCAAAGGCTGCCAAACTGGACGGAACAAGATTACATTCAATATGTCACCTACAAGTTTGATAAACTCAAAAGAAACGTCACGGAAAAAGTGTTGGAATTTTACTCGCCCTCCTCTGGTAAAAGCATGGAGTATCTATTCACAAGTTTGATATCCGATATGCTCGTCTCTTGTCCAAACGACGTGCTCTCTGACAAGGCGGCCATGTCTGTTACATCCGGGCTCTACCGGTACGTGATGACGTCATCACCATCTCGCCCCGTCCACTTGCTAGGCTTTCCCTTTGCCGCCAAGTATGCTACTCACATGTGGGACTTCGTAGCGGCCTTCGACCTACTCAATTTCTGGATTGAACCGTCCGAAAGTGACAAAGAATTTGGCAAAATGTTGCGCGATAATTTTCTCAATTTCGCAAAATACGGAAAACCTCTCGATTTGAACTGGAAACCATTTCCTGGCAAAACGGCTTTGATTTCTGATAACGCAATTAATGCAATTGACAGGTTCAAACCCGAGGTGTGCAAATTCTGGAACCAATTCTTCTCATACGCCTGGATCAATTAGGTATCGGTATCACCTCACAGGTTGTGTAGGCGCCAATAGCTAGCGTATGAGCAGCCTATGGACATCTTATGGACATTAATGACCATTTAGGTGTCAGAGCTTATATTTTTGAAGATGACATATCTGGTTTAGATAATAGATTGTCTAAGGGCTTACATGCATTGAACGCGATTTCTGGACTTGGTATAAGAAGAAATGGGCTCACCATCTATGCATGTTGTGTGGTATTTTGGAGTATAGTGATTCCAATAGCCAAGTTCGGAGCAGACGTATGGCCCTTTAATGATAAAAGCCTAAGTATGCTTGAATCTTTCCAAACTTTCGTTGGAAAACGTATTCAAAGATTTTATCCAAAATCTCCGAATTTGTGTACATATTTCACGCTCAGGTGGATTAGAATTCATCGGTTTATAGAAATTAAAAAACTGTTATTCATCCATTTAAACTTATCACGTGACGTGGATGTTATGGTAAAGGTTGTCTTTATGAACCACGCCAAATTCTTCTTTAGTAATACCAAAAACTGTGAAGGTAATGAGCATGGAAGTATTGTATATGATTTGCTCAATACTGTTATACTGTTTGGTTTTTCTGAGGAGGTTAAGAATATGGTGTATAGAGGACATTTGTATAACAGAGCACACTGCAGGGAAAGAATATGGAAGAGGGCATGGAAGTTAGAAGATGTATACTGGTGTATAGAGGCGAGATGCCACAAGAGTCTAGAGATGATAAATAAGATATGTATCACCTCTTGGTATCTAGTGTGGTGGCAACTTTCGGACAGATTCCATTACCCACTTAAAGAATGTGAAATTATGGCAAAATTATTATGTCATGCAAGCCTACTCAGAACGGATGACGTCAGACTGAAACGTCTACCTATGACATCTAAGTTCTGCCCGCTATGCGACCACGGTGCAATGGATGACCCCTTTCATATGGTGATGCAATGTCCTGCCTTACAAGCCAAAAGAAATGTGATGTTTCATGAAATTGAGCAGATTTGCGCTGTCTAAGAGCATGAGCAGATTATACATACATAATCACGTCTTTTTGACACTTGTGGGAAAACCAGGAGTGACTTCACAGAAGAGATTATGGTGGATATCTGGAAATGCTCAGCTAGACATATAGCAAACATGTACCTGTGGAAACTACGAGCAGGAATTGGCTTCCTTAACCCATAGCACCTTACGACCGAAATAACAATGGACTGTGATTAAGATATGATTCCCTTATGTGAAATTACATCTCCCATGCCCTGTATATCCTGTATTTAATGTTTTTTGTTCTATTGTGAATTTATGTTATGATTTATAATTATTTGTATGAATTGTATTTTATGGCTTTATGCCATAGTCAATAAACAACATACATACATATACTATACATTTGTTCTGTACATAATTACTGCAGGATATTTGCATTTTCACGCACTTCAAGGCTCCGGAAATATCTGCACTTCTATTTGCATTCAAATGGAAACCTCCAAAAGATGAAAACCTGAATAAGTTGATCACATTTATTTTACAAAGTGACCAGCTTACAGTTTAACCAAGTACTATACACTTGTCGTAAAAAGAAATTTTGTAAAGGTTCCTCGCTCTAAACATTCTAATAAGTTTAAAGCTGTATCTACAGAAATAACGCAGCATCTTCTCAAATCAATATATTATATCAAAATGTACCTCAATTTCTTGTATAAATTGTATCATGTTTTTTTTGGACAGGATATGTTAAATAATGTACTAATCATTACCAGTTATCTATGTGCGACTCTCAGAAGACAGCTTAGTCCCCCTCCCCCATTTTGGGAACTGCTCTCTATTCTAACATGCAATTTCTATATTTTCAATCAGTTTAACTATTCAAATTAAGCTATACACAATAAAAAGATTACGAGTTGATATGTTACAAATACCCTCAGAATGAATACATAAGTCACGACAAGGGGTTATTTATTTTCACCTACCACATATGGTATGTATGTATGTATGTATGTATGTATGTATGTATGTATGTATGTGTGAGTCCTTTTGAGTGTTTTGGGATATTGTATATTTCTTGGAAATGTACAAGGTCCCCTTGGAAATGTACAAGTGTAATTATTTGTGTTTCTAGTGATAAAAAACAACACAACTATGAATAATTTTTTTTGTTAGAAATGCCTTTTATGTGTAGCGAGCCTATGAATTGGAATTTATCTTTATTCTCTAAACAGGCAAGTAAGATTCGCTTGCAAAATAGAACATATTATTCAAAAGTAAAAACATTTTATAGCCATTAGGATAAGCTGATCAAGACTATATCGTCACTTCAATGAAAACAAATCATTGTGGAACTGTTGTAAAATAAGTCAGTTCATAATTACTATTACAAAGTGATCTATGTTTCTGTGTTTGTGACATCTATTCAAATTGTCATGTAAACGTTTCGCAACATCTTAATTTATTATGAAATGGAAATAGCAGCTAAGGACACATTTCCAGTGAAAATAAAAACAATATAAAATGTCAGACACAATGAATTTCACAGTAAAAAACATACAATAGGTAGAAAGGTTGTACATGTTTTCTTTTTAAAGCTTCAATATGGGAATATTAAACATCTTTATTCTACACAGTGTCACACTATAGCATTTAACTGTCGAAAAAATTTGGAAAGGCAAAGCCAGAAAATATAAATACAAATGATCTGAGAAAATCGAAGTCTTCTGTGCACACTTCATTGCTGTGTTGTCATATATATATATATATATATATATATATATATATATATATATATATATATATATATATATATATATATATATATATATATATATATATATATATATATGTATATATGTATGTATATATACATATATGTATATATATATATATATATATATATATATATATATATATATATATATATATATATATATATATATATATATATATATATATATATATATATATATATATATGTATATACATATATATGCAACACATTAAGAATACATACCGAGTATTACATGGTCCTACAAAAGTAAGGAAATCTTGGATACACTTAACATCTTATCTATATATTCGATGAAAAACTTTACTTCAAATGAAACCATATATCTTTATCTATCTATCCATCTATCTATATCTATCGATCTTTCTATCTATCTAGCTATCTATATATATATACATACATATATGTATATACATCTTTGCATTATTGTGAGCATAAGCATTATTCACATAACACATGCAGATATTTCCAGATTATTACTACTTTATTAATGTCAGATTTACTTCGTCAGAGTTAATATATATACATGAATATAAATATAAGATTTTGAAATCTTGGATATACTATAAAGCTTAATTATTTTTGAATGAAACCACTCTCTCTCTCTCTCTCTCTCTCTCTCTCTCTATATATATATATATATATATGTGTATATATATAAATATATATATATATATATATATATATATATATATATATATATATATATATATATATATATCATTACATATCAATATATATATTAATACATATCAATATCAATATATATCAATATCAATATATATATATATATCAATATCAATATATATATATATACATATATCAATATCAATATCAATATATATATATATATATATATATATATATATATATATATATATATATATATATATATATATATATATATATATATATATATACATATATATATATATTATGCCAATCCAAAATATCATTATGATATAAAATAAGCTATTAAAAACACATGTAGATACCAATAAACACAAACTAACCATTGTATTTTACAGCCTCAGTGACAATAGGTATGTTTCTCATTTCAAAGTCCATCATAAGCAGTTGCTGAGTGGTGCAACTGGATCAGTAGGAATCACTAAATTGTGAGTTGTCTTATTCTGGCGGAGAAATACTTGTTACTTGTTGTTCAATCAAGTTGGGCTCTAAATATCCACCACCTTTAGATCCTTAGATATCTTGCTTGCGAGGATGCTGTGTCCAGATGTGTAAAGTAGTCTCCATTATCAACTCCACAGGGTGCGTCATAGATGGGGGATGACATATCAGAAGGTATGCTGGCGTATTCAATAACGTTTGCTGTATTATCGTATACATCTGGGACCGAAAAAGGGTTGGGGTTCCGTGTGTTTTGATCTTGGTTCTGATTTGCTGATTTCTTTCGTTTAGCACAGCAGACAGCCGTGACAGTTATGATGAAAATGATGAGTAGGACAACGCCACCAGAAACATATGGTATTAAACCAATGGCAGGCTTGGGATCTATATAAACAAATCAAACAATAAGGTTGGCGTACATGTGCAACATTTACCTTTCAGGCAAAGAATTTTACATAGCCACTCTGCCAATCAGTGTAAGATATAGATCACAAAAGAAGTACATCCACTTTTGACAATCAATATTTGGGTATACAGGCAGACCTGGCGTTACATTTAATCTAATGCCTGTTGACTGCACACATCTAATATTACAGACAACAATAACTTTAGATTACCTATTTATCTTGACTACGCATAAGGAGGCCCTCTGACAACCAGTTATTGCTGACATACAACTGGTTTATAAGTATAGTAATGGAGTGTCTTTATTGTATCTTTCGAAAATGCAGGGATACCTTGGGATATCGAAGTCAACTTATATCATGTTGCATTCTCTTTTAGATAAAGTCTTTCATGGTTATACCACCCATCAATTTATTTTCTGTAAATATTGTTTATAAGGATATTTAATAAAAATGCAGTTAGAAGAAAATTCAGGAGTATTGTTCTGGGTGTGGTATATTGGTATTCCTGTGAAAGCCTGCTAATCCTGGTACACAACTTGCAAAGCGCTCTATTGCACTTTGATAACGTATAGCGGTGGCAGTAAAAGAGGTAAACAGGCATTAGATAAGTGGTTATATCCAAACAATGGTTAATTTGAGTGTCTAATCTTGGATGAAGCATTTAGTCGACCTCAGTTCAGGAAAATTCATTTTTTCCACAGTCATGACAGAGGGTATAACCTTTAAAAGAGTAGGTTCCAGGCTGACAAAAAGCTATTGATAGGAAATGAGAAGAGGTATGTATGTATGTATGTATGTACATGTGCATAGGTATGTACTGTATACCGTGTTAATATTGCAGCAGATTAATTAATGCGGATTTTGCACACCCATGGAGTCCGCATTTATTTAATTGCACACTATTATTTGGATATTGGATCCCTATGCTTGTACCGTTCAGCACACTGATATGATAGCTTGTCATTCAACATAAATTCCGCTGGTATTTATTTCAATTACGATGCAGACAACTTGCACACTCAAGTGTGATCAAACTTGCTGATAACCACTAATCAGAGTTAATGATTGCAACCAAGATAACACTGTTCATGGCTGGTGCATTAATAAAGAATGCACTTGCCTAATAATACTGGCAGCATCTGGCATCCTTAAAGAGCTGGCCGGCTTGAATAAAGCAGTACCATCCTTCCCAAATATCCGGGTAGGTTGCATAACCTTGGCCCTCTCACACAGCCTCAGCTGGAGGTTATCAATGCGCAATAATTAAACTGCGCATCGAAGGCAGTTATCTGATAAGCGCATTATTTCATATGCGCAACATTAACAGTATTTAGTTTTGCAAAAACTGATACATAGACTGATAGAAGGAAACCTGAATACATACGTCCACAGACAGGATATGCATTGGAGAATAAACATATAAGCATATTGCATATTTATATATATATATATATATATATATATATATATATATATATATATATATATATATATATATATATATATATATATATATATATATATGAATTTGACACACTCTTGAATTTATTTTAAAGTTTTTCTAATACACAAAGCCTACAAGGTCTAGATAACTCGCAACACTATTACTTGATATTACTTCACTTACGTTTACAGAGGCTGGATAAACTTGTGCTCCATTTTCCAGATCTTGTGCAAATCACTTTTCTTTCTGACAGGCTTGACTCATGCCCAGAGTTGCAGGAGAAGCTACACACAGTCCCTACCTCCCGAGTGCAGCTTGTTTCAAGGTCTCCGTTGGCAACTGTTCCAGTGCAGAGTTGTGATGAGGCTGAAATTAGACACGCCATTTGTTATAAGAACCATTTAATGCTCTGATGTTACCAGTATCATAATATAGATACACATGCATACATACATACATACATACATACATACATACATACATGAATATTGCTAACAAAGCAACATTTTGAAAAATATTTTACTGAAAGTTGTAGATCCTGTTGGGCTTTGACAATCCCTCTTCAAATATTTTTCAAATTATATCAAGGTAAAGTTTTGTTAAAAGTTGAAAGACCATGCACACGCTTCAGATATAAATGGTTTAAATGAATACCTTGCAGTGTTTTACAGCTCATCTGCCAAGGAGCTTCCCATTTAAACCCTTCAAAAGTGATGAAGTGGATCGCAGTTTCTACCAGTAGAAACTGCGATCACAGTTTCTATCAGCATTATCCTGGTAGAGACTGCAATCGTATTTTTTACCGATAGAAACTGCGATCGCAGTTTCTACTGGTAGAATTGATGATGTTCAGCGATTGTAAAAGTTGTATGCCAATGATATGCAGTTACTTACTATGCATATTACTCAAATAGAGGTTGTGAATTTGACACACTCTTGAAAACGTTTGAAACTTTTTCTAATACACAAAGCCTACAAGATGTAGATAACTCGAGATACTATGACTTGATATTACTTCACTTACGTTTACAGAGGCTGGATAAACTTGTGCTCCATTTTCCAGATCTTGTGCAAATCACTTTTCTTTCTGACAGGACTGACTCATGCCCAGAGTTGCAGGAGAAGCTACACACAGTCCCTACCTCCCGAGTGCAGCTTGTTTCAAGGTCTCCGTTGGCAACTGTTCCAGTGCAGAGTTGTGATGAGGCTGAAATTAGACACGCCATGTGTTATAAGAACCATTCAGTGCTCTAATGTTACCAGTATCATAAGATAGATACACATGCATACATACATACATACATACATACATATATACATACATACATACATACATGAATATTGCTAACAAAGCAGATTTTCGAGAAATATTTCACTGAAAGTTGTAGATCCTTTTGGGTTTTTACAATCCCTCTTCAAATATTATTTCAAATTATATCAAGGTAAAGTTTTGTTAAAAGTTGAAAGACCATGCACACGCTCCAGATATAAATGGTTTAAATGAATACCTTGCAGTGTTTTACAGCTCATCTGCCAAGGAGCTTCCCATTTAAACCCTTCAATAGGGAGGAAGTGGATCGCAGTTTCTACCAGTAGAAACTCCGATCGCAGTTTCTATCAGCATTATCCTGGTAGAGACTGCAATTGTATTTTCTACCGGTAGAAACTTCGATCGCAGTTTCTATCAGCATTATCCTGGTAGAGACTGCAATCGTATTTTCTACCGGTAGAAACTGCGATCGCAGTTTCTACTGGTAGAATCAATGATGTTCAACGATTGTAAAAGTTGTATGCCAATGTTATGCAGTTATTTGCTATGCATATTACTCAAATAGACGTTGTGAATTTGACACACTCTTGAAAACGTTCGAAACTTTTTCTAATACACAAAGCCCACAAGATGTAGATAACTCGAGAAACTATTTCTTGTTATTACTCAACTTACGTTGACAGAGGCTGGATAAACTTGTGCTCCATTTTCCAGATCTTGTACAAATCACTTTTCTTTCTGACAGGACTGACTCATGCCCAGAGTTGCAGGAGAAGCTACACACAGTCCCTACCTCCCGAGTGCAGCTTGTTTCAAGGTCTCCGTTGGCAACTGTTCCAGTGCAGAGTTGTGATGAGGCTGAAATTAGACAAGCCATGTGTTATAAAAACCATTCAGTGCTCTAATGTTACCAGTATCATGAAATAGATACATATGCATACGTACATACATACATACATACATCAATATTGCTAACAAAGCAACATTTGAAGAAATATTTCATTTAAAGTTGTAGATCCTGCTGGGTTTTTACAATCCCTCTTCAAATATCTTTCAAATTATTTCAAGGTAAAGTTTTGTTAAAAGTTGAAAAACCATGCTCACGCTCCAGATATAAATGGTTTAAATGAATACCTTGCAGTGTTTTACAGCTCATCTGCCAAGGAGCTTCCCATTTAAACCCTTCAAAAGTGATGAAGTGGATCGCAGTTTCTACCAGTAGAAACTGCGATCACAGTTTCTATCAGCATTATCCTGGTAGAGACTGCAATCGTATTTTTTACCGATAGAAACTGCGATCGCAGTTTCTACTGGTAGAATTGATGATGTTCAGCGATTGTAAAAGTTGTATGCCAATGATATGCAGTTACTTACTATGCATATTACTCAAATAGACGTTGTGAATTTGACACACTCTTGAAAACGTTTGAAACTTTTTCTAATACGCAAAGCCTACAAGATGTAGATAACATGAGACACTATTACTTGACATTACTTCACTTACGTTTACAGAGGCTGGATAAACTTGTGCTCCATTTTCCAGATCTTGTGCAAATCACTTTTCTTTCTGACAGGACCGACTCATGCCCAGAGTTGCAGGAGAAGCTACACACAGTCCCTACCTCGCGATTGCAGCTTGTTTCAAGGTCTCCGTTGGCAACTGTTCCAGTGCAGAGTTGTGATGAGGCTGAAATTAGACACGCCATGTGTTATAAGAACCATTCAGTGCTCTAATGTTACCAGTATCATAAAATAGATACACATGCATACTTACATACATACATACATACATACATACATCAATATTGCTAACAAAGCAACATTTGAAGAAATATTTCACTTAAAGTTGTAGATCCTGCTGGGTTTTTACAATCCCTCTTCAAATATCTTTCAAATTATATCAAGGTAAAGCTTTGTTAAAAATTGAAAGACCATGCACACGCTCCAGATATAAATGGTGTAAATGAATACCTTGCAGTGTTTTACAGCTCATCTGACAAGGAGCTTCCCATTTAAACCCTTCAATAGGGATGAAGTGGATCGCAGTTTCTACCAGTAGAAACTCCGATCGCAGTTTCTATCAGCATTATCCTGGTAGAGACTGCAATCGTATTTTCTACCGGTAGAAACTGCGATCTGGTAAAATCAATGATGTTCAACGATTGTATAAGTTGTATGCCAATGTTATGCCGTTATTTGCTATGCATATTACTCAAATAGACGTTGTGAAATTGACACACTCTTGAAAACCTTTGAAGCTTTTTCTAATACACAAAGCCTCCAAGGCTAACTCGAGACACTGTTACTTGCTATTACTTCACTTACGTTTACAGAGGCTGGATAAACTTGTGCTCCAGTTTCCAGATCTTGTGCAAATCACTTTTCTTTCTGACAGGACTGACTCATGCCCAGAGTTGCAGGAGAAGCTACACACAGTCCCTACCTCCCGAGTGCAGCTTGTTTCAAGGTCTCCGTTGGCAACTGTTCCAGTGCAGAGTTGTGATGAGGCTGGAATTAGACACGCCATGTGTTATAAGAACCATTCAGTGCTCTAATGTTACCAGTATCATAAAATAGATGCACATGCATACTTACATACATACATACATACATACATCAATATTGCTAACAAAGCAACATTTTGATAAATATTTCCCTTAATGTTGTAGATCCTGCTGGGTTTTTACAATCCCTCTTCAAATATCTTTCAAATTATATCAAGGTAAAGTTTTGTTAAAAGTTGAAAAACCATGCACACGCTCCAGATATAAATGGTTTAAATGAATACCTTGCAGTGTTTTGCAGCTCATCTGCCAAGGAGCTTTCCATTTAAACCCTTCAATAGTGATGAAGCGGATCGCAGGTTCTACCAGTAGAAACTATGATCGCAGTTTCTATCAGCATAAACCTGGTAGAGACTGCAATCGTAATTTCTACCAGTAGAAACTGCAATCGTAGTTTCTACCTGTAGAAACTGCGATCACAGTTTCTACTGGTAGGATCGATGATGTTCAACGATTGTAAAAGTACGCCAATGATATGCAGTTATTTGCTTTGCATATTACTCAAATAGACGTTGTGAAATTGACACACTCTTGAAAATTTTTGAAGCTTTTTCTAATACACAAAGCCTCCAAGGCTAACTCTAGACACTATTACTTGTTATTACTTCACTTACGTTTACAGAGGCTGGATAAACTTGTGCTCCATTTTCCCGATCTTGTGCAAGTCACTTTTCTTTCTGACAGGACCGACTCATGCCCAGAGTTGCAGGAGAAGCTACACACAGTCCCTACCTCGCGATTGCAGCTTGTTTCAAGGGCTCCGTTGGCAACTGTTTCAGTGCAGAGTTTTGATGAATCTGAAATTTGACACGCCATGTCTTATAAAAAACATTTAGTGCTCTGATGTTACCAGTATCATGGTTAAGGTTTTCCTAGTGTACTAATTTTGTATGGGGATAATAATAAGGGAAGGGTAAAGAATTCAACATGATAGGACTCCATTAAAACGGGACAGTAAATGTACAAATGTGTTGAGCCATTAACATGGGACAGTAGATGCACAAATGTGTTAATGAGCTATTGCTCGTGTTCGTGTTTATGGCTTATTTTCTTTTCAGTACAGAAACATGGTTTGATGGGTGATTCCCTGAATACTTGTCGTGACACATTACCACACAATTTACCTATCGTGGGAAAGGCTTAACTGTCTCCCCACTGTTCAACAGCTGTTAACGATGGACATTGCTATAAACTACAAGGGTTACCATTTCATCATTTCTTTTTGCATTTCTACATTCCTTTCTGAAAGCATTTAAATTACGGATTCCCTGCCAAATCCTGAGTTAGGATGGCGTCATTTACAGGATGGTGTTGGTAACATGTTTAGGAAATAAGTTTCAACCTGTTACAGGAATATCACACTTAATCTATAACTGCTAAGATACATTGCCTCTTGTTAGCTGTGTTAGCCTATTAAGTTAATAAGGATATTAAATTATTTTAAAGGAATTTCAAGTCATGAAAATGATTCATTTTTATTATATCATCATTAGAAGCAATGTTTTCTAACTGTTATTTTTACAAAAATGTTAGGAATCACTTAGATTTAACTAAATTATTCTGTTTAAGCTTTAAATTCTCTACTTCACCAACAAGTATTTCTAATCGCAAGTCCCAAGAATTTGACCACAATGACAGGATCTTTAAAAAATGTGACTTTTCAACCTGTAGTTAATTGGGGTTAAGGTTGTGTTGGCTTATCTATGCCCACGAATCACGGTGGTAATCAGGCGTGTGTTCATTTGAAATATCCTGTATGCCAATACGTGTGGAAGAATATAAAGATGTCTTGACTGAACATTACAATTTTAAACTGAGGAAGCCCACACCAGATGTATTTTGGTCCATACAGTTTCTTTATTTTGCTTGTGATGTCCACAGGCAACAATAGTAAAGAAAATGAAAGATGATTGGGTTGCCATGTACAGATTTCTGAATCGATGAATTTAGCATGAAGATTATCATATAAACCTTTGGCTGTTGAAGTTAAAGGAGCGGATTAATCATTTTAAGTCTGGTCTGAAAAAAATGTAATCTGCCTTAAAAATGTATCTTTAGTTTTTCTCGGGGCTAGCCTAACTGACCTCTCATGACCTCTCAGCCACTGAAGTGGTCCCTGAGCATCAGGGGTCTTAGTGGTTAATGACGTCAGCAGCGTGCTGGGAAGCTTGTGTGTGAGCCTCAGCCACTATTAATCTAGAAACAACTGACCCTCAATTTTCTGGGAAGAGAGAAAAATTATTAACAAATTCATTTTGAAATTGATATCTGTTTGGTTTTATGAGCATCTCTGTAATCTATGTCTGAGACACATTATGGAACTCTGGAAGGCCTATGAATGGCAAGTCATCTCCTGGATTAAATGACTGTCTGTAGACTTGTAGGCTTTTCTAACTGCTACATCATAAATGAGAAAGCATCTGGTTTCAGTTTCTGTGGATCTGGTAATCCCAAAAGTTCACTTTTAAGGTACTCTCTAAGAAGTGCTCTGAACACACACTAGATTTGTCTGTCATGGGTGGATCCTTCCTTTTGATATTAATAGTCCATTTTTCCATATCCTTTGGAATTCTATGAAATTAAATATTTTTTATCCTTTGCATTTTCTGTGATTGTTAGCGCAATTTATAGCCATGAAGTGAACCATTTCAAGACTTCCTTGTATATCAGTACTATGCTGTCTACCCAGATGTTCTCTGCAGAGGCACGCCACCTTTGTCATCACTAGTGATTAGAACCCCGGGTGTTAAGCACATTAGCATAATCATGGCTGCCCCCATGTGGTGTTTCTGACATCAAAAGGTACATTTTTCTCTGAACTAGGTGCAATTGGGCAGGGGGTGGGGAGGGAACAGACTGGAGACGTGGTCAGAATTAAATAGAACCCCTATGTAAAATTGGCTTACTTTTCCTTTAACTATTGAAAGCCTTAGATTTTTGGAAGAGCTTTAAAAACATGTTTTTATTTTTAAAAGCATCACCTTTCTCGTAAAAAATGCTAAATCTCACTTACTACAATTCCTCTCGGGAAGACCATCAGGGCATCCACAGCTTCTACTGTTAGTTCCAGTAGCAAAACAAAAATGGCTACATCCTCCGTTTGAAGTAGAACAGGCATTTGTACCTGCAAAAACAACAGATGGGTTTTAATATCGTCTCTTTAAGCCGTTTAAATCAATGCAAAGACAATCAACAAGAACAGAAAACGTTGAAAATATATCTAAATGGACGATATGATATTTTACATGCCTTAGAGCAAAGTACTCCAATGCTTTACCCTCTCCGTTGGGCTACCACCTTGTCGTGGTGGAGAGGCTTGTGTGCCTTTAGGATCCTGAGAGCTATGCTGGTTGGGATTTCTAATCCTGGTAGGTTCAACCATACCAGATAGGTCGATGGGGAGAGGTCAGACTAAGATGTAGTCCCCGTACCTCCCGGTTGGAGGCAGCTTGTTTGCCGTGGGCTGCGGCCTGTGAAATTGGAAGACGGGATCCTGGTGGTTGAGGGGTGATGGATCTACGGATCTATTATCCCCAACACGCCACTTTGGCCCTTATTTCATCTAGACAGGCGGTCTGATTTGGCTCGGTCTAGATCAATCGGCTGGTAATGCCATGCCCTAGGGAGAGGTTGACGTGGTCGTTCAACTTAGCCGTTGTTAATGACCATCTTGATCTCTTCCTAGAAGGCGATTGCTCATGGGCCAATCAGGGTTTGTACATGTCTTTTTATTTGTATAAATTGTGAGTATATCCAGTGTGTATCCCTGTTTACATGTGCGCTTATGGCACTGCCCTGCACCTCTGTATACCCCTTGTTGGAGTCGAAGTAAGGCTGGGGACCACAGCGGACGAACAATACATCTCTCATATGGCTTCATCAAAAACCCCAAAAAGAACATTAGAAGATTATCTATCCGATGATGACAATACCTCAACAAAGAATTTCTGGCCACACTTTTTAGTTATCCAGCCCGCATCTCCAGAAAAACTACTCACCTCTTTATCTCCCTTTGCCATTGCCAAAAGCATCCAAGGCTTAGCAGGTACACCAAAACAAGTGAAACATCTCAGATCAGGCGATATCTTGGTGGAGGTTGAAAAGGAATCACATTACAAAAATCTTATAAAGACGTCAATGCTAGTCAATGTTCCAGTTAAAATATCCCCCCATAGGACACTGAATACCATCAAAGGTGTCATCCGGTGCAGCGAACTAAAGTTTACTCCCGTGGAAGACATAGTTGACAATCTTAAAGAGCAAGGTGTTAGTGAGGCACAGAAAATTATAATCACAAAAGATGGAAACAAAATTACAACTGCAACCATCATCCTCACTTTCCATGGGAGTACAGTTCCTTCCGAAATCAATGTAGGCTTTTTGAAAGTTAATGTTTCCCCATTCATCCCCAACCCTCTGAGATGTTTCGGTTGCCAACAGTTTGGACATCACAAAAACACTTGCAAAAATCCCTCCAAATGCCCAAAATGCTCCATGGATGACCATGGAGATACTCCTTGTGATCATCCCATAAAATGTGTCAACTGTTCTGGTGATCATCCCGCATACAGTAGAACCTGCTCTAAATGGATTTTTGAGAAGGAGGTTCAATCTGTTAAATGTAAACAGCAAGTGCCTTTTCCAGAAGCTAGGAAAATAGTTCAAAATAAATCCAGCACTGAAAAGAAATCCTATGCTCGGGCAGCAACAGTTGACAAACCTCAGTTCACATCCATTCAGACCCAAACCGACATCACCTGGCCAATCAATGCAACAGACTTCACACTTCTTCCTACACCTGAAAAACACATCACTCCAACTCCATCTCATGCAACAATGTCCACACAAACAGTAAATGAACCATCACAACAACCTTCAAATATCATTGAACCTACCACTGCAAAAGCAAAAATCCCTCCAAAGCCATCACAAAATAATAAATCGTATACACGCAAACCCATCACTGCCCCTCAGGGTGGCAGTCAGGAGCCTAGGAGAAATTCCTTAGGCTCCAGACCATCCAAAGGTTCATCTGATCCTCTCTCTCAAATCCGCAGAGAGAGGACATTTGAAACAATGGACTGTGAGGATGTACCAAAGCCACACCAACCAAAGGCGAGAGTACACCTCATACCATCAAAATGACACTTTTATTGATTTTATCCAACATATCTCTTTCCTTTCTCCTTTTTCTCACCATGGCTAGTGGCTTTATTATTCAGTGGAACTGTCGAGGACTTGCAGCAAACCGGCAGGAACTTGAACTATTAGCTCAAAAATATAATGCTCCTGTCATTTGTCTCCAAGAGACAAACCTCAAAGATGATCAAATGACTTTAAAAGGTTATGTTGCTCACCATAAATCTGGAAGAATAGATGATATGGATAGGGCACATGGTGGTGTCTCAATATTTATCAAAAGCAATCTACCTCAGAGTGTTGTAGATGTGACCTCACCTTTGCAAGCGATTGTTGTAAAGGTGACTCTCCACACTACAATTACCTTCTGCAATCTTTATATTCCTCCTAGCACTGCACTTCATCTCCGTGACCTTACACACTTAGAAAGCCAATTACCTAAGCCATTTATGATTGTTGGGGATTTTAATTCTCACAATTATTTGTGGGGAGGGAATAAATCTGACGCAAAGGGTAAGGTCATGGAGACATTCATGACTAGAGGTAATATCTGCCTCTTTAATGATGACACCCCGACTTATCTGCATCCAGCAACTGGTTCTTTTACATCAATAGATCTCACTATGTGCTCTCCTTCACTTTTCATGGATTTTACATGGAGGGTGGAGGAAGATCTTCATGGTAGTGACCATTTTCCTATCATCTTAAAGAGTCATTTTCATCCTCCAGACGACAGACCACCAAAGTGGCAGTTTCACAAAGCTGATTGGAATCTTTTTAAAGACCTGTGTTTGGAGGCCTTTCCTCAAGATGATTTTGATGGAGGTCTCCAGCTGGAAACATTTATTGACAAGCTTTGTGAAATTGCCAACGAAACAATCCCAAAATCAAATCCCAACCCCAAGAAGCCACAGAAGCCATGGTTCTCTTATGAGTGTAAGGAAGCTATTTTAGAACGAAAGAGATCTCTTAGAGTTTTTAAGAGATCTCCAACAAATGCAAATTTACAACTATATCGTATAAAGAGTGCTAAAGCAAGACAGGTCATTCGTGCCAACAAAAATAAAAGTTGGCACGAATATGTGTCCAAACTAAATGCCAGAACGTCTATGAAGAAATGCTGGGACATGGTCCGTAAAATTGAGGGCAAGGGGGGTGGTCCATCCGTAAAACATATTGAAAAGAATGGCCAAAAAATAACGCAACCAAGGGATATTGCCGATACCATTGGGGAGGCAATATCATTCAATTCATCCTCTGCACATTATTCTCCTAAATTCCAACGTATCAACAATAGACAAGAGAGACATCCCCTTATATTCCAATCTGACAATACCGAATCATATAATCAACCCTTTTCAATAGATGAGCTCAGGACTGCGCTTGGCAAAGCCCATGACACAGCTCCTGGCCCTGACCAAATACATTATCAGATTTTGAAGCATCTTCCTCAAGCTTCTCTCCAGTGCCTTTTAAAGGTTTTTAATAATATTTGGGAAACTGGAGAGTTTCCACCTACCTGGAGAGAAGCCACTATCATACCCATTGCCAAACCAGGAAAAGACTCCAAAGATCCTAATAATTACCGCCCGATAGCTTTGACCAGTTGTGTCTGTAAGACCATGGAACGAATGATAAACGATCGTCTTGTTTGGTATCTTGAATCTTCTTCACTTATCACGGAAGCCCAAAGTGGCTTCCGGAAAACAAGAAGCACAATGGATCACCTTGTGCGATTTGAAACCTTTGTGAGAGAGGGATTTTTAAAAGGAGAATATGTGGTGTCTGTCTTTTTTGACCTAGAAAAGGCATATGACACCACTTGGAAATATGGAATTATGAAGGATTTACATGGTATGGACCTCAGGGGACGTTTGTCCCTTTTTATTAAAAACTTTTTATCTGAAAGGAAATTTCGAGTCAGAGTAGGGACATCCCTCTCTGACTTTTATGATCAAGAAATGGGAGTTCCTCAGGGTAGCATTTTATCTGTCACCCTTTTTATTGTCAAAATCAACAGCATCACCAGCTGTATAAGAAATGGTGTTGACAAGTCTCTATTTGTGGATGACTTTGGTGTCTCATATCGATCAAAACATATGCACGCTATAGAAAGACAGCTCCAACTTCATCTAAATAGAATAGAAGATTGGGCTGACAATAATGGTTTTAAATTCTCCCAATCAAAGACTGTTTGTGTCCATTTTTGTCGAAGGAGGGGTCTTCATCCAGATCCCTACTTGGTACTTTATGATAACCCCATTCCTGTAAAGAAGGAAACAAAGTTCCTTGGCATTTTACTCGATTCAAAATTGACATTTGTCCCTCATATCAAGGGCCTGAAGAAAAAGTGTATCAAGGCTTTGAATTTGTTGCGTGTTGTTTCCAGTACTGACTGGGGTGGGGATCGTATAGTTCTTTTACGACTATATAGGGCACTTGTTCGTTCAAAGCTAGACTATGGATGTTTTATCTATGGAGCAGCATGTAAATCTTATATCTCTTTGCTGGATCCTATTCAAAATCAAGGTTTGAGGCTTTGTCTTGGAGCCTTTAGAACCTCTCCTGCAGATAGTCTTTGTGTTGAGGCGAATGAGCTCCCTCTTCGCCTTAGAAGAGAAAAGCTTGCTCTACAATTTGCAACTAAAATAGCTGCCAACCCAAATAACCCTGTTTACGAAACTATTTTTAACCCTCAATATATGGACCTTTTTGCTAGAAAACCAAGAGTCATTCCAACATTTGGTATTCCTATTAAGGAATCATTGGAAGAGTTAGATTTTAATCCTGACATCATCGCAAAATTTGAATTTCCTGAAACTCCTCCATGGACATATCCAACTGCTATGGTCGACCTCACTCTTTCGTATGCCAAGAAGGATCAAACGGATCCTTCTCAGTACATAAGTTTGCACAATGAGGTGAAGGATGTCTTTCGAGACTATGATTTCATCTACACTGATGGCTCTGTTGCAGATGACAAGGCTGCAGCAGCAGCAGTCATTGATAATTATTCTTCCATTGAACGTCTTCCAGATAAGTCCTCTATATTTTCTGCCGAGTTGCGTGCTCTCTATCTAGCTCTTGATAGGGTGGAGACGGCAGATGATGATGAAAGGAATTTTATTATTTTCTCTGATTCAAAGTCTGCTCTTCAAGCCATTTCGGGCCAAGACTGGACACATCCTCTTGTCCTCTACATACTGGAACGCCTCAATTGGCTAGTACAGTACCAAGAGAAAAGAATTTTATTTTACTGGATTCCCAGTCATGTTGGCATTAGGGGTAATGAAAACGCAGATGCTGCTGCCAAGGCTGGTCTTTCAAGTAGAGTCACAGATGTTCCCATTCCTTATGGTGATTTTAAAAAACACATTAATGTCCTTTTAAAACGCAAATGGCAGTCTCAGTGGGATGAGGCTGTAAACAACAAACTACATGCAATTCATCCACAGCTGGGTCTTTGGCCTGGAGGTTCTCGAATCATTAGGCGTGAGGAGAGTGTTTTAACAAGAATCCGAATTGGTCACACTCATTTGACTCACTGCTTCCTCTTAAAAGGGGAAGATCCTCCACAATGTACAGCGTGTGATTGTCAATTGACTGTCAAGCATATTTTATTTGAGTGTGTTGATTTTATTGAATCTAGAAATAGACATTTTAGTGTAAATAGCTTTAGGGAACTCTTTGAAAAGGTTCCTCTAGACAGCATTTTATCTTATTTACATGAGATTGGTCTGTTTTACCGCTTGTAAAACATTTTAAGAATTTATAGTTTCTTTTGAAACAACCTGTTATATGGAAATTATATTTTGAAGTTGTTCATTATTTTGTGATCATTTTTATTCATCCATGGCTTTGTTATTGTTTTCAACAATGACAAAGGACCATTGTTTTATACAAATTTTATGGCACTAAATGGCCTTTGTGTGCCGATGTGCCTTTAAGCAATCATTCATTCATTCATTCATTCCAATGCTTTACCACTGACCTTTTACTGGCTCTCACTATTGATAGAATTAGAATCCATATACTTCTGGGCATGTGCGTTTGTGATATAGTCGACAATAATTGCAATTTAAAACAGTGCTAGCATCTATTTGAAAATGTTTACCTCTATAAGTGGCAGGGTAATAAGTACTCAGCAATACTTTGTGAATAAATGTAGGGCAAATTAGTACTGCTGGTATTTAGGGTTGTTTGTAGCAAACACCAAAGACAGGGATGTGGCTTGATCAACACTATCAGACTGCACGCTTATATTAGGCAAAACAAATGATGGGATTCTATGATGTAACCACTCATTCCTGGCTTGCAGCTTGACTTGTACAAGGTCAAGTATGGAACTTGGAACTTCATTTATCGTTCGATTTTCTGTAATGCTAAGTATGATTCTTGAATGCAGACCAGCATGAAAGAGAAACTGTTAAAGTAACAATCCTTGCCTGGGACTTTCCGATGGTTAGTGGCTTAGTGAAGACTACGTTGGCAGCTTCAGCTAGGAGGAGGCACATTGTGGAGACTGCCATCTAGCAGATGTTGATTGTGGACAAGCCAGAGTGCCTGAGTAAAATCTTCAACTAATCTGCTGCCAGTCTTCAATCTCAGGATCTTTTATGTTAGGCTCATGATCCATATCATTTCCACAATACAAGAGTATAGCAAAATATTCCAACCAAACATATAGCTACATCGTACTAAACGTACAAAAAAGGAATTAAAAGTGGCTAGGTGAAATTCTTACCAGTTATTCCACGCTCGACACCAATTATATGAGTAACTAGCAGTGTTGTGGCGTTCAGTAGTGTGACACATTGTGTACCATCTACCTTCCTACATCTATGAAGATATCTGTAAAAACGGCAATTGAACCCAATAACACCACTGCTTTTGTAAACATGTTTTGTCTAGATATACGATACCTTTGAAATAAAATAGTTCTAAAAGAATAAAAATGTGCAGGATTTTGACCAGCGAATTTAAAGCAAGTTTTTTATTTAACATTTCTCGTTCAAATACTTTAATCTGTCTATTGATATTATCAAAACAGTCTGGCCATTTTGGGTTGATAGAGACGATTGTTTACAATAGAAAAAACTTAACCACAACAATAAGCAGGTATGATATTTGGTAAGGGGTGAATACATGTAGCGGGACACGTACATGGCTTGTCCTAGTGAAATTAATACAATAACATTTTATAATTCTTTTGTCATATTTGTCACGCCAAAGATTGCGTTGTTTCTAAATAAAGGAAGGTGGCAGGAAGTTACTCTATTAAATTTCTCAGCGAATAGGAATTTCCATAGAATTGTTCTAAATAAAAATCAACAGTATATATTCTAGTTCTAGTACTTCCAGAACTTCTATACAATATAAACAACAAGGATTTTAAGAGGCACATAAAATCTGAGAGAAAGTTATACAAACTTTTGGTTCAGGTCTGTGTAATATAAGTCCGCATTAAATATTGCTACACCAAAAGGAATTCCACCAGGTAAAGGTATCAGCACTCGTCTATTGCTACCATCAAGTAAAGAAGTCTCGATTGATGCTGCATCACACCAGTAGAGGCGATTGTCTGCAATATGGCAGGTGTATATGCATTGTATCAGTAATGTAAGAAAATCCATCTATAGAAAAACAAAACAGATCTGTTCTTATGGATATAGGTAAAAGTCACATATGTATGTACATATATATATATATATATATATATGTATATATATATATATATATATATATATATATATATATATATATATATATATATATATATATATATATATATAATATAACATATAATATATATATATATATATATATATATATATATATATATATATATATATATATATATATATATATATATATATATATATATACATATTTATATATATATATATATATATATATATATATATATATTTATATATATATATATATATATATATATATATATATATATATATATATATATATATATATATATATATATATATATATATATATATACAGAGAGAGAGAGAGAGAGAGAGAGAGAGAGAGAGAGAGAGAGAGAGAGAGAGAGAGAGAGAGAGAGAGAGAGAGAGAGAGAGAGACATGTGTAGCAATGAATGAATGTGTGTTTAAAGGAACATTGACACACAGAGGTCATTTAGTGCAATAATATATCAACAAAAACTGGTCCTTTGTCATTGTTGAAGAACAATGACGATGGCTAGTTATTCTGGGTGAACGAAGAAAATAGGATAGAGTAAGAGCAGAGCCTTTCAAATCCAAAGAGGACCAATAGCAGTAGATTTATGGGTGGATGTCTTTTCATATGGATGGATATAAGTATGCATAAATGTCTGCAGGAAACAGGGTACTATAATTTGGAAGCTGGGCTAAATTGATTTGAGGTGCTTAATAATTGACTGACCTGAAATATTCACTGAATCAAATGGTGGCCATTTTAATTTCGGGATGGGTGCAAATTTAAATGAATTTATCAGTTTCTTCTCTACACAGCATTACAATGTATTGCAGGATGATATGTTATGCTTATTATTTAATTTTCCCATGCAAACTAAGACATTACTGGGTCTTAGAGCATTGGCTGCCATCTTTCTTTCTTTCTGCCAAAAGGCAGGGTACTTCCTAATATGTAATGTGAAAACTCCTACTTTGATTCGGTTTTGGTATTGGACAGTACGTACAATGTATGCACGGCTCTGTTCGTATATTGTTCGTACAGCTCTGTACGTACTCTGATCCGTACGTCCAAAAAACCTTTATTCCAAATGTTATCCGTACCAAATCAGTATGTACGGGCCGGTACGTACATTTGCCCGCTGGGATTAGACACAAGAGATACAAGCAATGTATGCATTATGATAAAGGCAAAGGAATGAAATGTCATTAACATTATATAATTGTTTGACACCGACACATCAACAGAAAAGAAGTTCAAATGTATTACTAAAAATCATGATATTAATGGGAACTTTTGCATGAAAGATACATGTATGGCTTTGCAAAGTCACGATTCAAAATTGAGAAATTCTGCATATACTGGGTGCCAGACGACAAGAAATGAAGGTAGTTTGTCATTAGTTTCTGGATTCTAAACTTAGCATATAAAACTGCTTATGTGTACCAAATGTCAGTAACCTGTGTCAAGGACTTTTGATATTTCGTCATGGCAGCCATATTGAAATTCAAGATAGCAGCCAATTCATTAATCAGCCCTCTGAGGCAAGGCAATGGTTTGATTTGGCAAATAACACCATGTGCAAAAGTTGGCACTTCTGCCTGATGTGAACATCTCAAGCAATTTCCTTAACATATTTACTCGACTTTGACAGCAGGTGGACAACAAATTGCTTACCTGCATGGTCTATCGTCAGCCCACTTGGGTACGCAAGTGACATTGATATAAGAATCTTCTTATCGGTGCCATCAGTCTTTGCACACGCAATATTTGGATATGATCCCGACTCAGCCCAATACATGTAACTGAAAGGGGAAAATAAGCATAAGAGAATCACTAATCTCCAACCTTTTCTTTTACCTCTCCCTCTCCTATATAAATTAATAAAATCTTGCCTTTAATATCATTATTATCATTATCATTACTATTATCATTATCATTATTACTGTTATTATTATTATTATCACTTTTATTATTATTATTATTAATATTACTATTTTTGATATTATCATTAAAATCATCATCATAGTAGTAGAAGTAGTAGTAGTAGTAGAATTAATAGAAGTAGTAAATCATGCTCATAATTATCATTATAATGATCATTGATACTTCTACTACTACTACTACTACTACTACTACTACTACTACTACTACTACTACTACTATACTACTGCTATTTATAATAATAATAATAATAATAATAATAATAATAATAATAATAATAATAATAATAATAATAATAATAATAATAATGATGAAAATAATAACAAATAATAATATAGATGTCATTTGTATTATTCATATTATATTTACTATCAAATCATTGTATTGTCATATTCAAAAGTTAGTTAACTTATTTCGTACATTCCAACTTTGACATTTTTAGAAGGTTTTACTCATTCATAAGCACATATGTATATCTTTACCCGTTAAGTGGATCTAGTACTATTGTCATTGGCTCATCTAGACCAGAATTGATGAGAGTTTTAACATGGCTTCCATCAAGGGTCATGGCACTGATTGTGTCTAATCCTGCGTCAGTGTAATACACAAGCCTACTGATAGGATCCAAAGCCAGACCATCAGGAATGGAGGCTGCAAACAAAATATAGTGATAACCAGAATTGACAAAAATGAAATTATGTAAGAAACTAGAAGTTCGTTTGTCAATTCATAGATGTAGGAAGAAACCATGATACACTGTGAAATCCACCATTTAAAAGTGTAGGAATGGGTTATGTTTTAAGATATGGGTCTACCCCGCTGGGAAAATGTATTGTTTGATGTCTATACCTATTATGTGGACTAAGTAGCTCAGTTGGTTAGGTGTCGGACTAGTAATCAGTAGGTCGCTGTTCAATTCCCGGCCTAGGTACTTTGGTCTGTCCTTGGGCAAGACAGTTTATTCCATATTGCTTCAGTCTACCCAGCTGCAAAATGGGTACATAGCGTAAATAAGGTAGTGCTTAGAGCGTGTGCGCTATATGCTGCCAGTTCTCTGGTATATCCCCCTGGGATTGAAATGGTTTCCATGTGTACAGTGCCTGCTAGGGGAGGAAGGTCGTGTGAGCGCTTCAGTGGATACAAGACTATGAACCGAATACCTTTATCAAAGATTATGAGTTGGAAACGAGCATGAGGCATATGGGAAATGCTAGTGGTGTGCTTCAGCCATAAGGTGGCAATTATTTTTCAGTCATTGAAGTTCTGACCAATGGATTCATCAAGTGTTGACATTTTCAGTGCCCTTCTAATATTTGAAGTAGACGTTTATTTATGTTGTAGGAACATGATCTCTCCTCATGACACGCTTGTTGACATGACTGTCAACACTAAGTTGTGATTGTAAGACTTTTAAGAAATTTACAAAATAATTATCTGCAAATAAATCCCCTTTCCTACATACACGATTTGGAGTACGAATGAGTATGATTTTTGAAATCGCATGCCACCGTGTTAGACCGTATGACAGTCTCACCACGTTTCGTACCCAACCGCGTCCACCGTACTTGACCATATGACGTTCACACTCCCAGGGCAATGGAACAACACGGTGCTCATGCGAACGAGTGCTGTGTTCATACGGCTCTCATACGGTTGTGTGCGATTTTCATACGGCACTCATATGGGTGAGTGCTAAACGCTCATCACGTGACTTCCATTCAGCGGATTTCTCACCAAAATCAAAACAAGATGCCTCCATTGAGACGCAAGATGAAGGGTGGGATGGGGAAACCCACCCCATCCAAGCCAATTGCCCCACCATCGGATGATGTTGGAAGGTGACCCTCTAGCGCCATCCACCTCCTCATGATGTAAAGATGTCTTCATCCAGTCTTCCTTCTTCGTCCAGTGTTCCTTCTTCCTCCCGTGTTCCTTCTTCATCCAGTGTTCTTCCACATTCAGTCTTCCTTCTTCATCCAGTCTTCCTTCTTCATCCAGTCTTCCTTCGTCATCCGGTTTTCTTTCTTCATCCAGTGTTCCTTTTTCATCCAGTCTTTCTTCTTCATCCAGTCTTCCATCTTCATCCAGTTTTCCTTTTTCATCCAGTTTTTCTTCTTCATCCAGTCTTCCTTCTTTATCCAGTCTTCCTTCTTCGTCCAGTGTTCCTTCTTCATCCAGTCTTCCTTCTTCATCCAGTCTTCCTTCTTCATTCAGCGTTCCTTCCACATCCAGTGTTCCTTCTTCATCCAGTGTTCCTTCTTCATCCAGTGTTCCTTCTTCATCCAGTTTTCCTTCTTCATCCAGTGTTCCTTCTTCGTCCAGTGTTCCTTCTTCATCCATTCTTCTTTCTTCATCCAGTGTTCCTTCCAAATCCAGTGTTCCTTTTTCATCCAGTCTTCCTTCCTCATTCAGTTTTCCTTCTTCATCCAGTCTTCCTTCTTCATCCAGTCTTCCTTCTTCATCCAGCGTTCCTTCCACATCCAGTGTTCCTTCTTCATCCAGTCTTTCTTCTTCGTCCAGTGTTCCTTCTTCCTCCCATGTTCCTTCTTCATCTGGTGTTCCTTCTTCGTCCAGTGTTCCTTCTTCCTCCCGTGTTCCTTCTTCATCTGGTGTTCCTTCTTCATCCAGTGTTCCTTCTTCATCCGGTGTTCCTTCTTCATCCAGTCTTCCTTCCTCATCCAGTGTTCCTTCTTCATTCAGTGTTCCTTCTTCATCCGGTGTTCCTTCTTCATCCAGTCTTCCTTCTTCATCCAGTGTTCCTTCCACATCCAGTGTTCCTTCTTCATCCGGTTTTCTTTCTTCATCCAGTGTTCCTTCTTCATCCAGTGTTCCTTCTTCATCCAGTGTTCCTTTTTCATCCAGTCTTTCTTCTTCATCCAGTGTTCCCTCTTCATCCGGTGTTCCTTTTTCATCCATTCTTCTTTCTTCATCCGGTTTTCCTTCTTCATCCAGTTTTCCTTCTTCATCCAGTTTTCCTTCTTCATCCAGTGTTCCTTTTTCATCCAGTGTTCCTTCTTCATCCAGTCTTCCTTCTTCATCCAGTCTTCCTTCTTCATCAAGTCTTACTTCAGCAGCTTCCGCATCCAACGTTCCACAATCTCCGCCACGAAGTCCGTCCCCTCCACCTCGATCTACAGAATCTCCCAAGCCGGAAACAGGGAAGTACCTTTTCACTGAGGAGCAGTAGGTATATACAATGCAAAGTTAATTCAGTACATGTAAAACCTTTCAATTACTACATACATTGCATTCACATTACATAACATTGCAACTATTCCAATGCCAAAACTCCAATAAATGGCTAAATTGATAAACTTTTGAAACTCACCTATGAACAAGAATTCCTAAGGCATTTTCAACCCCTCTCCTGGCCCTGGATAATCTGCAATTGAAAATCCTCTCCTTGTTGGTCATGCAGCGCTTGGGAAATGGTTTCATCAGCCATGAACGTACGGCGCATGCATCATCTGCCACTGTGTGGAAGGGCGTGAGAACATCGTTCTGGCACACTTGTTTCTCCTGATTCCAAGTTATTGTAGAAATTGGATTCCTTGAAAACACCTCCATCTGAGCATATGCCATTCGCCCCAATGTCTAAGATTCTCAATATACCTATCGGCAATCTGGGCTCTGTTTTTCATCCAAGCATGAATATGGCAGCACATGTGTCAAAGGCAGTCAAATCTGCTAACTATCACCTTCGGAACATCGGAAGGATCAGAAAATACCTGACTGCAGAATCAACAAAAAGTGCTGTCATATCCCTGGTAACCTCAAGATTCGACTACTGCAATGGACTTCTCTGTGGAATACCTGAAGAGCTAATATGTAAGCTCCAGAGAGTACAAAATAACGCTGCCAGGGTGGTCATGCTCACAAAGAAGCATGACCATATCACTTCAGTACTAGAGGAACTTCATTGGTTACTAGTCAGGAAGAGAATTGAATTCAAGATTCTGCTCCTGGCGTACAAGTGTTTGCATAGAACTGCACCCTCTTACCTGAGGAAAATGCTGAAAGAGTATGTCCCAACACGGACACTGAGATCCACATCTAAGAACTTACTCTGCGAGCCGAGAACCAACATAAAAACCTACGGTGACAGATCATTTAGTGCCTGTGCCCCAAAACTATGGAATCAGCTCCCAAATAATATTTGGGCAGCTGGCAATCTTCAAACGACAACTGAAAACACATTTGTTCAAAGATGTATTTATCAAATAACTATGTGGATATCAACATATATCCTTTGACAATGAATGTAATGCGCCTTTGTGCCTATTATTATTATTATTATTATTATTATTATTATTATTATTATTATTATTATTATTATTATTATTATTATTATCATTAGTAGTAGTAGTAGTATCTATCTATCTATCTATCTATATATATATATATATATATATATATATATATATATATATATATATATATATATATATATATATATATATATAAATGTATATGTATATACCTATATTCGTCCTTTATCCAGTATACACTATGCTTCCCGGCCTGTGAGTAGCTGTAGGTCTGTGTTTCCAAACGACCAACGACCTCGACTGACCAACTGGCTGATGTAGTAATGACGGCAACAGCGCTTTATATTTATAGTAGAGCTGCACTCACCACTCACGAACTCGAGTGGCTCGAACCCTTGGGCAAACTCGCCGAGCTCGAGCAGAAAAGTTCATATCGTGAGCTCGTCTATGTTGGGAACACAACACACATCATCAACATACATAACTGCTTATCGCTGTAATGTCTTCTTTACAATTTCCATTGTATACATTCAAGCGGTGTTGAGTATTTATACTGACCTTTGCACCTCGTCAGCACGTTTCTAAATTAAATAAATATGGCAATGTTAATAAATTTCTGCCAATAAATATCTATTTCTTAGAAGTTGGGCTGGGAAATAAGTATTTCTTTGGAAATTGGAACGTCCGTGAGCTCATGAGCTCACGAGTCAAACGGGTGGTGAGCTCATGAGTTGATCTCCCTCCGTGAGTGCAGCTCTAATTTATAGTCTCATGTGTGACCTCCCGGAGCAGTACACAGCGTTTTTACAGCAAGAAAAGCTCTCCTGACACTGCCTGAACGACCTAATTATTGTAAGGTGTTGGGATTTGTGTCAGTGGTCATTGGACCTCCCGGAGAGCAGTACGGCTCTAAAAATCAGCATCAAAAGCACTTATTTGTTTACAATTTTGAAATTCATTCAGACATATAGACACACTCGTCCACCAAACGGCCCACTCAGAATTAGGGAAACAGGTTTGGCAACGGAGCTTACCCGTTGCAAAAGATAGGGCCTACTGTTGTATGAGATATGGATGTGTTGGATGTTTAAACAATTTCTTGAGAGAGTTCTAAAAATTCAGTTTTGTGTTTACGATGGACTTTTAGTTTTCCTACAATTCCCAAAGTACGTGTTACTTAACGGCACATTTTCCTAATAATGTGAACAATCATTGAGAATAGTCATGGGTTATCAATTCAGTCAATTATTTTTTTGATGAGAGATGGGGGTAATCTTTAGACCAAAAATTCTTAGAACCAGTGAACGTGGATATTTTGTATCGGAGTGCCCCCTCCCTGGTTCAGCGAGCCGTTTGCGTGAAACCCTTAAACCTTAGATAATTTACAACTTATTGAAAATTACAGTAGCCCAAGTGGAATATATAAAGTGAATGAAGTTAATGTTTAAAGAACTCACCGCTTGCCAGTATCTTGATTACCTGAATATCGGAACCATTCAAAAAAGCTCGGAGGATATGCTTGGAATGAAAATCTGTCCAGTAGACTCTCTTTTCAACATAATCGAAGTCAACAGCTTTTGGGATTGGTAGTATCGGTAACTGCAATGCCTGGAAAAAATAAAAGTATTTTTTTTGATTTTGGCTATAGGCTGGGGGTAAGGGAGTCGTGTTCATGGGATGTACCCTACATTACCATTTGTGTGAATGATGCAGGTTATCCCACTAGAAAAGTGGGAGGTAGATCAGAAACAAAAATGGTCCTTATACTGTATCCTTGTGGTACAGACCATAGAACGTCCTGTAACTCAGAAAATGACTTGTCAAACTTGATGCAAGTATGCGAACTGACAGGTAAGACTTAAACTAAGCAAGTGCTTGACCTATAATACCTAGTGTATTTTCCTTTCCGCAGAATAGAATATCATGATTGATGGTGTCAAACGCCGCACTCATCATGACCAGTATAATAACTAGTTTGTCACTCTGTATTTTCACTAGGGCAGTCTCAGTACTGTGATCAGGCTTGTTAGCAGATTTTAAATGTTCGTGCTTGTTGTGTTCGGTTATGTAGTCAGTTAGTAGCCCTGCCATCAAACTCTCCAGCACTTTTGAGATGAAAGAAAGGTAACTGACAGGATGGTAGTTCTTTAAAATAGCAGGATTTAGGGTGTTTCTTAGTAATGGTTTGACTACAGCCTACTTCATGGATTTCGGCACTTGGCTAGATTTGAGAGAAGAATTGGTGATGTTAGTCATTACTTCTATTTCCTTGATGAGCCAAGTTGGAATTGGATCGAGCATGCACCTTTCTGCAGGAGACTTGCAAATTATCTTCGATACTTCTTCCTCTGTTGTATTCAGAACATTCAGAGTGGAAACAGGTGGCAACTGTACTATTTCCAGGTTGATGTCAGAGCAGTCAGAAAGGTCATTCCTAATTCTATCAATCTTTTCTTTGAAAAAGCATGAACACCTATGTGCAAGTTATGCAGAGCTGTGTTCTGGGTGCTTTGACACTTTCTACCTGAAGATGAGTTCATTCATTGTCTGAGACAAAGCTTTTGAATCCTGCCCACAATCAATAATCTTCTGATTGTAACATGACACTTCACTACTTACAAGGAGCTTGTTTTATTTGGCCTTTTTCTTCCTTGAAGATTTCACAGTGAACAGTCAAGCCAATTCTCCTCCACAGCCTTTCAGCTTTTCTTTTCCCAGATTTTGCTGGGTTGAGATCATCTGAGAACCAAGGCTGATGTAATCTTATTACAATAGACTTTTCCTTGAGTGGCGCATGCTTATCTAGTACATTGGTTAACTGTGTATCATACAGATCAAGATCACCCAGTTCTTGCGCAAGGTGTCTTCTAAAACTGGGCAGGTCAATGGAGGGAAGGGCCCTGGTTATTATCTTTGACTTCTGAAAGTGTGGCTTGGGGCTATGGACATTGCATAACAGTAGATGGTGGTCTGTTATCATATCACCCACCTCTTGTCTCAACGCATGATAACATCCAGTGTATTTCCAGACATGTGATTGTTTCTTTTGACATGCTATTAAATACACAGCGACCACAGCATATCAGTAAATTTCTGGGTGGTGTTGTCAGCCTTTTTATCAAACTGGAAGTTCAGGTCACCAACCATCAATAAGTCAACTGAGGCTGTCATTTTGTGCTGAAGAAATGTAGAGAACTCCCCAAAGAACTGAGTAGTATTGAACGTATTTTTTGGTTGAGTGGGGGCCTATACAAGGTAGTTAAATCAAGGCAGTATGGTTCTGTTTAGAACTTTACCTTCATGTGTTCAAAGCTGTTTGACTTGTATACATCTGTTTTGATGATTTTGATTGCAGCCTTGGTAGAACACCAGCTCCTCCAAAACCATGATTTCACCGTCTTGGTATATGGTTGAGTTGATAACCAGGTAATGCTAGTTGGTACAGGTTGGTAGAGGTTGAACATTAATTTCATGAATGTGAGAAATATTCTTTGTTATGGGATGGATTGAGGGACTGGGCTTTGGTAGCTATAATTTTGGAATAACATCCACTATCTTGGGTGAATCTTGGAAGAAATACAAACATAATCTTACTGGCTACAAAAATGAGCATATACTCGAATCAAAACTAATCCCTTAAACTGCTATTGAAGCAAGTAAAGTTTTTAATGAAAGATCTCTTCCAAAAAGAAAAGTACTGGGCTGAAACCAGTGCTAGAATGGCAGTGTTCGTAGGTACTTGGCACCCAACATACAATGAAATGATTAACTTGAAATTATAACGGCTAACCTCATGCAAATGATCCTACTTTCAAAACTTGATGTTAATTATCCTAACATCTAGGTTTACAAAAACAGGAACGAAGGTAAAAATGATGTTGACATTTGTTTAATTGCTTTTTAGATACGGGTATTTTACTTGTTATGGTGGTTTGTGACACTATGCTCACTATGTAGTACTCTCATGTTTTCTGTACCTTTCTAGTCTATATGGGCAAAAATGATTCCAAATTCTAAAAAGTTGGTAGGGGCCAGGATCTTTGTTTACCCAGACCAAAATTCGGCAAAACTCGCTATTAATATATAGATAATTATAATAGAGGAGGAAAATACGAAGAGGATAGAGAAAGAGGGGGAAATTTAAGAGAAGGAAAACTTACATGTGTAGTGTTTGTGGATGGGTCGAATTGCATTATTCGATGTTGACCAGGATCGGCGTACATCAAAAAGTAGTTCTCAACTGGCTCTCCTAAAAAGCAATATCATTGAAAGTAAGATATCTGGTAGGTGCCTGCAACACTTAAAAGCCGCATAAACCAGCAAACATCCTAAACGATTCTAGAACCAGAATAAAACTCTTTTTAAATGAACCGTTTTGAATTTATGAAGTTTTAGAATGAACAACGTCCGAGGTGTTTTAAAGGTTTGATCACAATTGAAGGAGGTTTCAAGACTTTTCAACAAATAAATGAAGATTTCAATATAACTATGAACCTTCTGAGTTTCTCTAGACTAAGAAATATGTTCCAATGTAATGGAAAGGTGAATTATTAGACCTTGCATCCACCGTACAATTCAGTATATCATGGTGCGAACCTATGACTGAAATATTGCTAAATGACTTAAAAATTAATGGCACCATTAGGACCATGCTCAGGGACAAAAATAAGAATCGTCTCACAGCAGAATGTGAATGTGAATGTCCTAAATTTCTAGAATGATTGGTTAAATTTGATAAATACACAAGTAATTATGGTGAAATGGTGGTGGAGAAGGTATGAACGTAACGTGGTTTTATAAATATAATCTATATACTCGAGGTGTATGAAGTGAATTTTCTGACAGTGCTTTTCTGCTCTAATCATAACCAACCATACTAACCACCTTTTTGAATACGTGAATGTACAGTAGAGTCAATGTCGCTGCTTACTTTAGTGTGGATAAGGCTTTAACAGTGTCTGCCTAGATGGCCTCTCTCTCTCCAAGCCTGATATATAGAGCGCAGTACATGGACGCATTAACATAACGAGTCTGTGGGTGTAAACAAACAACATATGTTTACCTGAGTACTGGGGAGAACAATTGACTCCATCTGAGGCCAGCACATATCCATCTCTGCAAAGGCACTGTCCTGAGCTTCCAACATTGACACAGATGTCTGAACAACCTTTGTTTGCGCAGGGTGCTGTCGAAAGAAACACCTCATGAGCATATTACTTTCGTAGCATCAATTTGTAAAGACAATAACATAGTCTAGAATATATGCATATATATATGTATATATATATATATCTATCTAGAATTTATGCATATATATATATATGTATATATATATATATATATATATATATATATATATATATATATATATATATATTTATATATTTATATATATATATATATATATATATATATATATATATATATATATATATATATATATATATATATATATATATATATATATATATATATATATATATATATACAGTACAGACATTTAATTTCTGCACTATACGTGTGGGCAGCCCGTGCATAATACACGACTGGACGGCCGGGTGCCGTACATTTTTTCTGGGCATAGATGCATGGATGACCTCACAACAGAATGTAGCTTTGATCCGTAAGCTGCGTAGGCCATTGCTTTTCCTGGATTATTTTTTTGCCATGTTATCGAAGGGTATTTGTACAACCAGGCACTTGCAGACGTCCAGTCGACTGGTGCAGGAAACAAATGTCTGTATATATATATATATATATATATATATATATATATATATATATATATATATATATATATATATATATATATATATATATATATATATATATATATATATATATATATATATATATATGTATGTATATATATATATATATATATATATATATATATATATATATGTGTATATATATATATATATATATATATATATATATATATATATATATATATATATATATATATATATATATATATATATATATGTATATATATATATATATATATATATATATATATATATATATATATATATATATATATATATATATATATATATATATATATATATATATATATATATATATATGCTTCGAGTAGTATTAGTAGTATTCCTCCTCCTCCTACTGCTGCTACAACTACTACCGCTGCTGATGCTGCTCTTCTTACGATTCACGTTGCACTGTCACTGATTCTCTAGCCGAAGTATATTTCTGTTTTATTACTTTCTTATTACCCGTATATTTACTTACGTGTTGAGGAAGGGGTCGGTTGCCTAGATCTGTCATACATCATTATATCAGAGATGCCATATATCCCAGGTACTGTGATCTCTAATATGAGTGCCCCATTCGATTTCTGGTACACTTTGATTTGATTATCCTCACGATCTGTGGTGAATAGCATGGTCTGAAATGACAATGGCAAATACAATCTTTAAGAATGCACACGGCTAGATTATAACTTTCCCGAACGTACAAAGGGGGAATTTGTACTTGAAAACTACTCTGTCGTATCTTTTGAAGCATCTTTGTTATGTTTCCTATTATGTTTGAGTAATCATTATTACACAACTTTAGGAATACTTCTCATTGAGTTAATAATGTCCATAATTGGAATACAACTATTTTAAATAATTTGTACTAATAATTTCCTAAGGAAATATGCATATCCATAATTCATTTAGGGCTATTCCTTAATTGATTATGAATATTTGTAATCAACGTGCAGTTATATATTCACAGTGTAGGTGAACGGGCTAATTCAATTGTTGTAATTATTTCGTTGTCGCCAAACTATGTAAAGATGAATAGAAATCAGTGGACGTGAATCTTGGGCAATGCACTCCTAGTGGCTCTCTGAAGAAAAAGCCACTTTTTTCTGTTCTAGGAAAAGCTATATTTGTGTGTGTTTTATCATTAAACACACACAGGGATGGGGAGGAATGTGGCTCCTCTCTCGGCGATGGTGACAGCAACTTAGCTCTTCTACTTGACTGACCCCCGAGGGAGTCCACGAGCTCAAGCAGTCATTCTATATTCTCCTGTTGGCTACTGGGGATGTCCTCATCCTCATCCTCCATCAGGTCCACCCCCCCAAATACTGTACACCGTGTTAATATTGCACATATAAAATAATGCGCTTGGCAGCCAACTGTCTTTGATGCGCAGTTTATTTATTGCGCACTGCTAACATCCGTCTCAGGCTGTATGTAGGGGTCAAGGGGTATGCAATCTACCCAGCTATTGGGAAGGGTGGTGCTGATACACTAAAGTGGGCCCACCCCTTAGGGATGCCATATGTTGCTAACAAATCAAGCAAGTGCAATCTTTGAAAATCTTTCCCCTTAGGAAAAATGGCCTGCTAGTGTCAGAAGGGTATAGCTGAGATAATGAATGCCCAATTTGAATCAGTCTTCACACAAGATGATGATATACCTGACAACTTACTCCCAAGCAGCAGCCCATATCTGACCGCACCAGGAGTCAACGTGACCGAAAAAGGAGTACGAAAGCTTCTTCAAAACCTCAACATCCATAAAGCATATGGTCCAGACCAAATCGGCCCAAGAGTTCTGAAGGAAATGGCTAGTACCATTGCACCAATCCTCACCATCATCTTCAGAAAATCGATCAAGACAGGCACAGTACCCGAAGACTGGCGAACTGCAGACATCGCACCAATCTTTAAGAAAGGTCAGAAATATGTTGCTGCCAACTATAGACCTGTCCCCTGACCTGCATAGCAAGTAAGCTGATAGAACATATTGTTGTCAGCAACATCATGGAGCACTCCACTGGTCACAGCATTCTGTATGACAACCACCATGGGTTCAGAGCAAACAGATCGTGCGAGACTTAGCTTATCCAGTTTGTAACAGATATCAACAACAATCTACACAAAGGTCTACAAACTGACCTTGATGTGATGGATTTCTCAAAAGCTTTCGATAAAGTGAGTCATGCACGGTTGGTGAAGAAGTTGGACTACTATGGCGTAAGAGGGGAAACCAACACCTGGATTGAAAACTTCCTGGGAAACAGAAAACAGTCAGTGGTGGTAGAAGGGGAAAAATCAGCCTATATTTCGGTGTTGTCTGGAGTCCCGCAAGGTTCAGTTCTAGGCCCCTGCCTCTTCCTCTTCTACATAAATGACATCCAAGATGGCCTGCACTCCACAGTACGACTTTGCAGACGATACAATCTGTTACATGGCGATCAAGTCCCCCAGGACAGTAACACAATCCAAGCTGACTTTGACAACCTTGCTGAATGGGAACAGAAGTGGAAGATGGAGTTTCATCCTGACAAATGTGAAGTTATCAACATAACCCACAAAAGGAACATCATCTAGCACGAGTACAGCCTCCAAAGCTGTCACAGCTGCCAAATACCTCGGGGTGACAATAACATCAGACTTGAAGTGGAACAGGCATATAGACTCAGCAGCCACCAAGCCAAACAAAGTACTTGGCTTTTTGAGACGAAACCTAAAGGTCAAGTCAAGTTCGCTGAAGGAGAAGGCCTACAAAACCCTTGTGAGACACTCAATGGAGTATGCAGCTATGGTGTGGGATCCATACACTCAAAGTAACATCAGTAGGCTTGAGATGGTCCAGAGAAGAGCAGCAAGGTACACTCTTAATCAGTGGGACCGGTGTGCAAGTGTCACAGCGATGCTATCCCCTCTTGCCTGGTGTCCTCTATGGGTCAGAAGAAGGGACATGAGACTGGTCATGCTGTACAAGATATCCAACAGTTTGGTCAAGGTACCTACGAATGGCTATCTCCTACCAGTATCCAGAGCAACCAGGAACTGCCATGCTCTGGGATTCCTAATACCACATTCATCAAAGGAATTCCACAAGTTCTCCTTCTACCCACAAACAATCCGTGAATGGAATGCCTTACCAACTCATATACCAGAGTCAGATTCTCTTGAGTCATTCAAGAGCAATCTAGCAGCTTGATTTAGATCAGTAGCCGGTTTTTAAATAACTAACAAACTAATCAGCCTTTACCACAACCTTCTATTTTCTATTTTCCCTACACTAACAAGGCACTCACCCCCACCGGAGTCTTCTATGAGAAGTTTGGTGGTACCAAGGAAGAAGAAAAAGAAGAAGAATCTTGATGTCCTGGTTGTGATGTCCTAGTTGCAATGAATAATTCTGACCGGTGGTCACCAGCGTTTGATGACACCCGAGCGTGCGAGATGATTACATTGTAATTGAACGTAAATACCAGTAGTGGCTGCCAAGGGTCTTTCAGTTGAAGTACAAGTATCATGTCAGCGAGTTGAGGGATACTAGCATAGGGAACGCATGTCCAAATAAAGTTGCGCAGTTTAACCAATGCGGACTCAAGGGGTACACAAAGTGCGCATTAATTAAACTGCCGCAGTATTAACACGGTATACAGCAACTCACCGAAGGGGTCACGACTAAAGCTGTCTGTAGGAGGGAGTGAAGTTGCTGGGGTATGCCTCACCATAGTTGGCTGCCTCAATGTCCCGTCATAAGACTTCGGAGCTGCTTTAGGCGGCATCTTTGCCCGGGCTCCAGAGGTGGTGCAGTCAACTGCAGTTGCCGTCTCAAAACTTGAAGTGGACTCACTGGTGACCGCAGTCACTGCGATACCAGTCTCCAGTTGCGGTGCCCTCACTCGCATTCCTGGCTGCACCGCTCCTAGTAGCAGGACTTGGGCACTCTTGAATTGCAGGGGTACCACTATCTGCGTCCCCATCCCCCCTTTCCCTTTCTACTAAACACAGTGCAGTCAGATTTACTGCCCCTTTTCTTTGTACCTGTGCTACATGGACTTACAGTTACCGCCAACCTTGTCAAAGTAGTCGTGACGACTACAACCTATGAGGTGCCTGCGCACTTTGCGGTGTCCGCAACCGAAGTTTGGCGT
Source organism: Maea johnstoni (assembly GCA_963942565.1). Taxonomy (NCBI): domain Eukaryota; kingdom Metazoa; phylum Annelida; class Polychaeta; order Spionida; family Magelonidae; genus Maea; species Maea johnstoni. The sequence goes on from OZ012698.1 coordinate 5,974,512, forward strand.
GCCTGCAGTTGATGTCCTCTGTTTGCTCAAACCCAATCCGGGTCTGCTCGGACCAGGACCTGCGCGTACCACAGGATTCTCCCGGGTACACAGGCTGCGGTTCATGCAGCACCCATGCACAGTCCAAGGATCCGAGTCAGATAGGCAGGTGGTCAAGTTTGGGCAGGGGTTAGCCCCACACCGAATCCAGCATGAAGCAGGATGGTCAGAAATAAACACAGGTTTAATCTGAATATAATCTTTACGAGGTATGAAATAGATCTTCTTTGCGATAATGGAATGTTCACTACGGCAGATCACTCCAATTTGTGTCGAAAAGATTGAAGCACGCGCACACTCCCGAGTGGAGGAACAAAAATGGTGCACAACGAAGAAGTTGATGTGTGCAGGTGCCAACCGGTCACATCAGCAGCCAGTGTCAGGTGCTGTCCCTTGCGGAGTACCTGCATACTAGTGCCACTCTAAGTTTTTATGAGGCTATTTCAATACCCTATGGACGTTGGAGAGACCCTTTCAATCAGGACAGGCCTTCAAAACAGAGTCGCCCCTCTAAAATGGACCTGTAAGATGTACCTTTGCTTTGGGGAAAAAAACTTCCTAAAACAGGAAAAAGGGCCTCACTTTTGAGCCTACTTTTAATGTAATACACTCTTCTTGCGACTATGCAATTCAAATCGTAGTCTTCAGAAAAAATACCCAGTAGATGGCCCCGTTTTATTTAATATGAAGAGAGAAATTTTCAAAGACTGCCCTGATGGCGCCGTTTGGCCTAGAACGAAGCAATCGGACGTCCCTATTCCAATAATTTCTAGACATGACATAATCCTACGAGCATGTATGTAAATTTTTGATAAAACAGTGATGTTGAAAATGTAAGCTAAGAATTGCACAGATAGACTAATACTTTGCGAAAACTCTAGTTAATAACAACACTTATTATAATAATAACTTTTAAATGAAAAGTTGTAGCACCTTTGGAATCTGACAGCAGAAAATGCCTTTCTCAACCTTCCGGGTGAAAGCATATGCGGCTGCCTTTTTTGCACCAATAAAGGGTTGAATATCGTGTTTCAAACGCACTTACTCTTTTCTAAAACTCAAAGAAAGGATTTAGATGCTCAAAAGAGTACTTTAAAGTGAAAAAAGTGAATTTTTTTGTTTTGCTTTCAGAAGCATTTTAAGGTTCAATATACATATAAAACCATTCATTCTTATCTATCATATCAATATAAATAAATTTCTGATAAGTTGCTATATAGTTTTTTGCAGATTTCAAATCTACTACGTCACACACAGCATGCGCTCTGTGCATCGCGCGGAAATTTGATTTTGAAATCAACCACCGCACTTGAAATGAATAACGAAAGCTTTTTGCATTTAAAGTCATACAAATCAAAATATGAATGTGAAGTGTACCTTATACAGGGCAATATCGTATACCCCTGTTGTGGCTTGAAAGAAATGACGATTTTGTCCAGCGAAATCACACCTTCCAATTTTATCTCTTCCTGGATCTGTCCAGTAAATCATCCTCTCCTCATCGTCAACCACCATGGACATGGGTTTAGTCATGGCTGCTCCAGTTACTATTGTGTTTTTACTTTCACCAGCTAATGTTGCCCTCCATAATCCTGGCGATGTTCCAAGCTCGATCCAAAATAACCATCTGAATTTTTCAAACATGAAAAATGTTCAAGGGACAATGATTGTATAGCTAGTACACCACTCTACCCTTTCCCTGTTCCAAAAACTCTTGTTAGATACATGAATATACGTAAATTTCAAGCGAATTTCAATTACTTGATAGTTTTTCTCAATATGATAATGGAGTTTCAAGTATAGCCACTATTACTGCCAAAGTAAGGCTAAACCATGAGTACCCATTAGTTGGTCATAATTACCCATTAATGGGGGAAATGGCTATCCCCGTTGGATCCTGCAATAAGGTTGTGAGTGTCCTCTCTCTAGGATTGTGTGATCTTGTACTTCGAACAGTGATCCATCTATAGCCTCTGTCCACCCAGTAGAGGTTCTTAGCTATCCAGTCATAAGCCAGGCCACCAATATTTCCAGAGGTTTTGAAGGTTGGCACTTCTTGAGTTCCTGTGGTGCTAGTGTTCACGTGCAGTGAGGAGATCACTGAGGATAAGGATATGCAATTTAGGGCATAGTAGTGGAAAAACTCTTAAGAAATGCGGGTTTGGATTCTAAGTCATATTCACTGATGCGCAGGGGATTTAGAGAAAAAAAGTCAAGGTATACCCCCCCCCTAAATTACAGTATTTCTAAGAAAGGGAATTCCAAAATGAACATCAAGCGGAAGATGAGAGGATAATTGATGAGTCAAAGAGAGGAAGAATTGGAATAAAAGAGCGAGAATCAGCTTCCATTCAATTCACAGGATTTCTTTTCCCCCACCCTCCCTTTTCCCCCTCCCTCCATAACTCTAAATAGTCACAGAAGTCTTAGTGAAATATAAATTGGACTCGCCACCAGTAGCTCTCGCCACATGACCTGCGGTATAGGCCACATTAGGGGATCCACTGATATACCCTGCTTGTAGCCAATGGATACAATATTTTTGGATAGCATGGCCGTTAATTGCCCAAGTGCAGTGCTCACTGATTACACAGCAGACAAGTAAGGCACACTTGGCAACACAATGTGTGTACCCTGTGCTTTGGGCCGTAATGTGATTGTCACTGACTGCTTGCTGTCTCTCACCACTGCCATGATTCAAATCCTAGCTTAGGCATGTGAGAAAGTTGCCAGTGACTTCAGCTTAGGCAGTGGATTTTGCCAGAATTACAATAAAAAAGCAAATCTATACAATAAGGGGATGGAGGAAAATATAATCTTAAAAAAGGAAAATGGGATGCACAAACAAAGTGAGAAAAAATAAATTCATAGGATACAGAGATATATACAATACAAATAGGCATATCATAGAATGTAAACAATCATGCAAAGCAATACCAAAAATCCAAAGTAAAAAGAAAAGTAAAGGAGAGAGAAATATACAGAGCTGAAGTTTTAATATAGGCTTGAAACAGTTGAAAGGAATTCATAATGTTGCGACAGGACTTTAAGGGATTATGGAATCAACTAAAAAAATTCAAATAAATAATAAAAAAATGCTCTGCTAATTACATATTTATATAATGATATATATATATATATATATATATATATATATATATATATATATATATATATATATATATATATATATATATATATATATATATATATATATATATATATACACATATATATATATATATATATATATATATATATATATATATATATATATATATATATGTATATATATATATATATATATATATATATATATATATATATATATATATATATATATATATATATATATATATATATATATATATATATATATATATATATATATATATATATAAAGGAAGGATGGAACTGGTTTTTACATCACTTTCAACAGCAAAGGTCATATCCCGACAAGACAAAAATCCGTAACCAGGCAAAAAATCGCTTTGAGTATTTCCAAGTTGCAGAAGGTAAGGCCTGTGGTTGGCGGAGTTAAGGAATTGTGGCAGACACATAAACACACATAGAGAGAGAGACACACACACACATATTTATTGAATATGCTATAGTCTTCAGCTCACCTCTTCCTTGAGAGAAGTAGATGGTGCGATTTGAAAAGTCGCATGCAATTTGAGAAAGTGGAGCTCCTTTCACGACGTTCCATCTCACATCGCGTTTTGGAATGTAGTCAGTAGGATCTCCCCTTCCAAAATAGATGACACCATTCGTAGCTCCAATTAGGGTATCACCCGCAGCTGTCACTACCAGGGCCTGTGTTGCTACAAAACAAATTTAAAATCATTCAGACGTATATATATATATATATATGTATATATATATATATAAATACTCAGTCATACTCAATCATGCGCAGAAGTTAAGAGAATAAAGTAAAACACAATCAAACTACCTTAACCACTCAAAATATTTGTACCATTATGACTCTACATGTATATTCTGTATAAAACCCTGTGAGATGGTTTTGAAGACTTCATATTTTGGATGAAAACATCAATTTTTATATCTTAAATTTGATAATTCAGCATTTCTAACAAAATATGTATAAGCATATATCTTTTTATGAAGAGAGAACTTTTGCCATACAGTGTCTTGAATAAAGATGGATAAATACCCTTTTTGAACCATTCTTAGAAAACTCCCCCAAAAGTCCTATTTTACTAAGTTCCACCATTTTTGGTTGGAAAACTAACCTGATTACCTATCATTTTTTTCACGTATATTTGTTAAGGGCATTGCGAAGAGTATTTCAACAAAATATTGAACAAAATTGTGAACAAAAGAGTGATTCGGACCTGCACTACTTTTGGGTCAAAACCTTGACTTTTGAATTCTTTGATCTTACTAAATAGTTACAACAGACTTGCCAAAAATCTCTTTTATCATAGCAGAATAATATCTCAGATAGTGTAAGTATATTTGAAGGCATAAGATGCACATAGAAAGAGACCAATTATGCATATAAAAATGATATTATTTTTTCAAAAATCTGTAAAAAGTCGATGGGCCCATCAATTAAAGTCGTTGCCTTGATCTTTATTGTTGCTAAGTTATAGGAAAATTAAACTGAGATATACAAAAGTATCGTAAGACCTTAAGAGGCAGAGAATAAAACATGACAAAATCAAACTAACTTAACCACTCAAAATATTAGAACCTTTACTGAACCTTGGCATTGCTCACGGTTAAATGAGTGATCTTAAAGTTCGCTGGCTATGAATGGGTTAATAAACAATCTTCTGATGAAAATAATACATACTTACCTTCATGCTCTACATAATACATTCATATTATAGCAATGACCGACTTTAAGAAACAAACACGCACGTGTGACTGTTTATGTGAAAACATCATCTCAACTCTATTTCAGCGATTCATTTCATTATTCATTTCAATAAATAATGTATATAACATTTTCCAATGGAACGCATACATTTGTTAATTCAATAATACTTTTGTGTTCTTCATAATCTCCTTGAGTGAGGCAGTATATTTACGCTCTTTTGATTGAATGTGTGATGGATTTGAAGACTCTACCGTGTGAGACTTTTTGAAATGATAGAAATTAAATCGTGCTGCCACTACTGCACATTAGAGTTTTCGGGTAACAACGCACCTTTGCAGTAGCTACCACCCCTACTTGGTTAAACAAGTAGGACAAAATGAATTGTCACCTAACATAGCACAGACTGAGCGTGATTAGAATAGACAACACTTTTCTTTTGTAATTTCGACCCAAGGGGCATATATGTGGCATGAACCTTGAACTTAGAACTTGTTGTGCCCATCATAATTCAAAATTTGTCGGGGTGAGGGAGCTGATGATACATTTTTTACCCTTGATGGGGAAATAGTGAATGGCAAGATGTCTGTGAGAAGCCTGCTGGTATCGATACCACTTAACTGAACGTAATGATAATATGTATATGTATGTATGTATATATATATATATATACATATAGGTATACATACATAAAAACATAGAGGAAATTGGTTTAGAAGGACTTGTCAGATATGCGAGTTGAACTCTGGGGAAGAAAAAAACAAACGCATAACGTCAACACCTGACTTGAAGTCGCTGCCTCCAACAAGCGAAGCATGCATTTGCGCACAATGTCAGCAGAGCACATATTCAGGCTGCAATCTGGAGGGCTGCAGTATCACCACAGAAGCTACGCAGTATGGATGTAGAAGGATGAGCCTTCATAGGTTTTGGGGCCAGTCACAATGCCATCAGATGTAGCTCTTGCTCCACAGTACATATTGGAAATGGTTAAGTGTGCTTGCGCTTCAACAGAACAATGTTGAAACGCACAGAGTAGATGCTTTACTGCTGCCAATTTACCCTGCACATGCTTTTGCACATTTGGTGGAGATCCAGCTATCTGTAACAATCCATTAAAGGGGCAAAAAAATACTGAGAAAACTGATGAGAATACTGATAAAGATGAAATTTCCCCAGCTTTAATTAGAGACTTATAATCACAACCCCTACCCCCCACATGCTTTGCTTGAATACTTTCTTTTACAGTAGACTCATTGACCATGCAAACCTAAGGTATCGAACAATATCCTCTATGTTTAATTGTTTTGTCATGATTTTATCTCATATTTTTAAAGTTTACATAATGGCCGCCCCTAACTAGCATTAAGACAGAGGCAAATTGTACAAAAGAGCTAGGTCTGATATTTTCATGTTCTCTGACCCTGAAAACCTATGTTTTATGATTTTTAGAGATAATTAGACCATGTCCCCAATGAGAAATTCCATAAAATCACTTTTTCATAATGGCAGATTTCATTTGCATATTATGCAAATTGCCCAAGGTTGCCCGGAGTGCATTCACCTGATTCATGAAGTACACCCTCTCAGAATAGAGAAACAGCAAAAACGTTTTTAGGTACGCAATTGCAATGTTTTCCCAAATACTGCAGGACCACTAAACTAACCCAACCTAATCATACCTGCATTCAGGTATACATTTCTGATAAAGAAATTAAAAACAAATCATCTCCCTCCAATATTCAGCTAATTTATTTTTGCCAACAGATGTGACATATCATAAAGTGATATTTAGCGCCCCTGAATGCAACGAGGAAATTCTGATAAGGATGATGGGCAGATTTGGAGGAACTAACTCTTGTAATGAGTTTCGGTTTCGGAGAACATGATATGTTCATTGTTTTCCTGGTTTTGAGAGCAAAGCAAGGAAACTATAAACCAGCCAAATGAGTTGGTGAAGGAAATGAGAATTGTTTTGTTCCATTAGCAAGGCATTTCACTTAGTCTCATGTGAACTAGTAACAGAAATATAAAGGCAAAACAAATTTGTGTGTGTGTGTGTGTGTGTGAGAGAGAGAGAGAGAGAGAGAGAGAGAGAGAGAGAGAGAGAGAGAGAGAGAGGCGAGAGAGAGAGAGAGAGAGAGAGAGCAGTGAGAGAGAGAGAGAGAGAGAGAGAGAGAGAGAGAGAGAGAGAGAGAGAGAGAGAGAGAGAGAGTCCACAGCATTGTCATTGTTGAAATACATGAGAACCATTACATCAAAACAAAATTATAACATGTTGCCATAGTAACAAGGCATAATTGTTTTTCAACAAAGCTTTGAACAGATGATTTTTTATGCGGTTTTCTTATACGGACTGTCGTCATGGCAACAGAATCACCACCATAGGGTCTAAATATTGAAACAAAGATGGAATTTGTCTACTTATGGGTTTAATTTCGATTTGTATGTTTTTAAAAAAAATGGTAGGTATTGATTTCTGGTGTTTATACGAGAAAATATTGCTTCTCAATGAACTTCAGAGACATCAAGCAGGCTGTCTGCTTCTCATTCATAAACAAAACGGCTGCAAGACTCTCAGGAGCTGTTTAAAACTGAAAGTGTGTTTTAAAAAGGTAACAACTAAAAGTCTATGTTATAATAGTGATAGAGTCTATACTCTGTTGGGAAATACAGAGCTGAGGGGAGTGGATGGGCCATCAAAACGCCGAAGCCGGAGGCTGAGGCGTTTAAATGGCCCATTCAACACCCGAAGCTCTGTATTTCCCAACAGAGTCAGTCTGGTACAGACCCTATCTCTATAACACTCCTATCTATTCTAAACGCTGCCCGCAGTCAGTGTTTCTTTGCTTTGATAGTGTTGCCCTATAGTCTGTCTGACTCGAGTTTGGCAATCACTTTTGCCACTTTTTGTGACAAAACGTTCGCGTTTTCCATCCAAACTTGGCAAACATGTTAGGAGCACTACTACGTATATGTGTAAACATATTTTTTGTCTCAACTCCGCAAAATGTCGATTTTGCTCATTCGGTCCCATTGTAAATCGTGTCCATTGCCAACAATACGATCTCGCGTGTTTGTATTGTTCGCAACAGACAAACACGCGATATCGTAGTGTCGGCAATGTGCACATTTTACAATAGGAACTAATGAGCAAAATCAACATTTTGCGGAGCTGAGACAAAAAGTATGTTTGTACATACACGTAGTAGTGCTCCTAAGAGGTTTGCCAAGTTTGGATGGCAAACTCGAACGTTTTGTCACAAAAAAGTGGCAAAAGCGATTGCCAAACTTGAGTCAGACAGACTATAGGGAGATGTTATAAAGGTAACTTACTGTTAAAGGACTGCTTACGCGCATCTGACGGACGACTGAAACAAGCAACTAAGACGGCGATGGTCATTAGTGTCTTCTGCTGTGAGTAGAACGCCATTTCCTCTAGCAGCCTCCGCAGGCTAGCTAAGCATACGCAATCATGCTTGGAACACTGTCTCAATGGTACCTCTCTGCAACCAGGAAGAATTGTATTCAAATTAAAAAGGTCAACGCGTATTGTTTATCATTAGCAACATTCCTGACCATGCGCAGTGCCCATGATGTAGCAGATTCGCGATCTGACGTCCCAGATGCTAAACTAAAAACTACATAGCAATATCATGAAAATTCATTTCTAGGGATTTGCTCGATAGAAAAGGACGGTTCCACCATGGTATAGTATTTTTAGATGGTCTTGAATATTTTCAAGTCAAAGACGATTGGATTGCAAACGAGTAATTTACTGGTTCTTTCATTTTGAAAAGTACTTTTTGTAGAACATAATCCCTTTTATGAATCATTTGGAAGTGATAGAGTGGTGTTAAAACACAATTTTCAATCCATTTCTAGCAAAACGTAAAAGCGGCCGCAAACGGTTTTACATGGAATTTCAAAATAGAATTACTTTTCTGTATGATTCCACAAAAATGAAGGTGATTATTGAATGTCGGCCGACTTCATTTCTTTATTTTAAATGTTGTTTGTGTTAAGGGTTTTTGAAAAAGATTATAATATTTGGGCAATGGTAAGCACACATTTCTGTTATTACCATTTCATAAAGACTTGCATACAGGCTCTTTGAATAATGCCATGCCTACAAATTATTTAAAAGGGGGTGTACTCTCACTAAACATTACGCAAAACGGAGCAATCTACAGAGTAATATTTGTAAATTTCACCCTTCATTCTGATTAAAAAGACACCATCTACAGGGTATTTTTTCCAAGATCACCCAGCGTAGAGCATGATTAGGAAGAATAGTGTACTACGTCAAATTTAGGTTTGAAAGTAAATAGAGTATCTTAGTTCTTCCGATGGCCACTAGGGGCGCTTTCATTACTATTCATGGTTATTAATTCATTTCTTCCACCTGTGACCTGGTTGTCGGCAACTAAAGATAATAACTTTCATAATTGAAACATCCCGTTCTAAAATGATTTATGAATATTCATAATTCAGCCTTAGATATGAGTATTCGTAATTTATTAAACGGCTTAAAGAACCCATTTGTAATCCATTTATGAACATTACTAAACCATTCATTACAATTTGGCCTTAATCAGTATTAGGAAAACCTAAAGTTATTACCAATGTTCATACATAAATCAAGAATATCTAGAAACGAATTCTGTTTATTTGATATCAGTTCAAGAATGTTCGTAACCCAGAGTGAGTTATCGCTATTCATTTTATTGCTATTGCTCTACACTTCACAGTATATGTTTTACCAGTTATTGAAGAGGGAATGTTGGTAAAATAAGAATAATATTAGTTATCCTCCTTGTAAAAAAGGGATAATATTAGTTATCCCCCTTGTAAAAAAGGGATACGGCCTGGTATCTGCGTGAAGCCAGCCGTATCGCACGAGGCCGGAGGCCGAGTGTGATACGACTGGCTAAACGCAGATACCAGGCCGTATCCCTTTTTTACAAGGAGGATAACGAATTTATCATCAGCTCCCCCCCCCCCCCCCCAAGCCTCCCAACATACGTGTATTGTTGGCAATGGGTAAATTTCACAATGGGACCTAATGGGTAAAATTAACATTATGCAGAGTGGAGACAAAAAGTACGTTCATCTATACACAACTTAGTGCTCCAAAGGGATTTGCCAAGTTTGGATGGCAAATTAGAGCGATTGGTCACAAAGAAAATGAAAAAAGCGGTTGCCAGACTCGAGTCCGACAGGCTATGTAGCAACGGAGATTTTCGTCAGACCTGACTCCGACCAAACGGAAATTATTTCTCTTATGTATGAACAACATACCAACCTAAATCCATCTTAATTACTTTCTGCCATCTTTATTTCCATGTATACACCATGTTTGCAGACTAACATGCGCAAATAGTGTTTTAAACGGCAAAAGAATCGAGTCAGGCGGCGGTGTGAGGAGGAATGTCCGCCATTTTCTTTTTCGTCGTCAAGGTTTCAAAACGAGGCTGTGACCTGTAAACTTGAGGTCAAACCCATAGTTGCCATGGCGAAGTGGGATAAAACACTGAGAGTGAGGATAAAACACTTATCCGGATCCTAGCATTGACATTTAATGAAAAGCAATGAAATACAATCCAGTACCCAACAGCAATTGACCAATCAGCTGCGAGTATCACAGTGGAGCTGATGATAAGGCCTGGTATCTGCGAGAAGCCAGCCGTATCGCACAAGGCCGGAGGCCGAGTGCGATACGGCTGGCTGAACGCAGATACCAGGCCGTATCCCTTTTTTACAAGGAGGATAACGAATTTATCATCAGTTTCTTTTTTAATTTAAAAAAAAATATATTTAAAAAAAAAAAAAAAAAAAAAAAAAAAATTATTTTCAATTTTTTTTGTTTCAAATTTTTTTTTTGATTTTTTTTTAAATATTTTTTAAATTCTTTTTTTTTTTTTAATATTTTCAATTTTTTTTTTACGGAAGCCTATTAGGACCACTGAATTTTTTTATTTTTATTTTTATTTTTTTCCTTAGAAATCCGAAAATCTAAAAAAAAAAAAAAAAAAAAAGAAAATTGTCTCAAGATCCTCGTTCGGAAATATATTTTTTATTAAATATATTTTTTTTGTTCTGCAATGTTACTAAAAATAGATAGCCAATCACTGCCTCGCTCGTGTAGCCTCGTCAATCACACTACACGCGCGTGAGGCAGCGCCGGCAGTGGCATTCTTGTCTGAACAACGGATAAATACACGTTTTATCTACATAATTTAGCCTGTGTTATTTTTCATTCATTTTTCACTTATCTGTATCTGTATCTGTATAGCTGATAATGCTCCTTAAGGAGAACTGTCACAGCTTGAACAGGCATACAAACACACACACACGCACATACATTGCCGGCACTGTCTGCGAGCATCAGATTGTTCTGGTTAGGACGTAGGTGACATGTCAATCTGCGTGCAACGCGCTGGGCGTGCGTGTGCTAGACCAGGATGAAACATTGAGCCTCGATTTCAAGAGTGAGGATAAAACACTTATCCCCATCCTGAATTTGACAAGTAATGAGAAGCAATGAAATACAGTCCAGTACCCAACAGCTATTGACCAATCAGCTGCAAGTATCAGAGTGAAGCTGATGATAATGCCTAATATCTTCCTCGGGTACTTTCGACATTTTATCATAAATTGAGCTTATTCACTCCCATCCCATAATGCACTGCAGAATCCCTCGGCCACCATGTTGGAGGAGAGGTTATGTATGTTTACATAGATGTACACATGCATGTCGTCTCTAATGGGGCAACAGGCTATTCTATCAACCTAAGCTAGAAAATAAGTTGAAATTCCTTAATCTATGCTACTGTCCACAGTAAAGTGGATTTGAAGTCTATATCTATATTGTTCCCAACTAATCTAATTTGATAAAAGTCATAAAACATAAGAAAGTAACATATACTGGTGTTACTGGTGTAATTACACATCTGGTTTTTACAACATCAGATCAGAACAAAATCTTTATAGGATTACAGTGCCAACATTTAATTCCTGCACTAAATCCGTGGGCGACCTGGGCAAAATACTCGACCGCACGCCCGATTGCCACCCAGTTTCCTGGGCATGGATGCATGGATGACCTCACAACTAAACGTAGTTTTGATTCACAGACTACGTGGGTCATTGATATGCTTGGCAAAACTATCTTAAAATGTTATTCATGGATGTTTATACAACCAGGCATAGGCGTACGTCCGGTCGACTGGTGCATGAATTAACTGTCTATATTGTACATACAGACAATATGCGTATGGACTGACAAGGGACAGAATATCTAACTTACATTCATCCTGATACTCTATTGCATATATGAGAAAGTCTATAATCCACCCTTAACATCACCAGCGTAGCATGCCAGAAGTGACCGGTCACTTCTGGGTACGTGGTCTTGACGTTTGTTTATAGCACTAGGAAAAAGCAGGCCGGCAGTTAGATATGCTTGTTCCATTTTGATACTGTAGACTAGGTGCCCAGAAAAGGGATACTGTAAATTGCAGTTAAGTTTTATTCGTCAATTAACAATAAGTGGGATGTTTGTAAAAGCACTTATGACCATCCTTTTGTCCCAAACTATGATAAGAGTTTCTACGAGCGTAAATAGGGACAAGCAAAACATCTTAACCCTATCAATGCTGAGGCTGCTTTCGTCCAATGCACACAGACACAAATATTTTGAAAACTATCTTAACCCTGTCACGTTGGTATTCATTGGATAGACCTCGCAGAGTACTATCAGATGAGTACCCACATGCCAGAGTTTCAATCATTTGTCAATTCTTTTGCATCATTTTATATTGGCCAAATTAGGCACCAGCAGCTTAAGGGTTAAATTGTTGTGGGCTTTGCCCTTTCAAATTTAAATAGATCTAAATATTTCCAGTATAAGATGTTTGCGATACTATAGCTTAAAGTGATAATATTGATTTTCTACATTATTTGTTATAGGTTCTCCACTATTAAGAAATCAGTTATGAATTAGCTAGCTAATAAGCCAACATATGCCTATGTACTATGGAAAGATGTTATCTAATGCTATGTAAACTACAAGTAGTAATTGCTGACCCCTTTTATTTGAATAAAATACGTCCTGGTTGTGGAGATTACCCTTGAGACAGTTAACCAAGGACAGTTGCATGTGCCCAACTAGCCTGGGGAGGCTGCTCACGAAAATGGCTTTCTACTCACAGCAAAATACACTGATGACCCTTGCCGTCATAGTTGCCTGTGTCACTCATCCGTCAGTTGCGGTGTTCCCGGCCTTTAACAGTAAGTCACCTTGCTTTATAACAACTTCATAGGGCAAAACCATTAAACTAAAGAAACACTGGCTGCGTAGTAGGATAATTTTAGAGAGGAGTGTTTTTGTTTTGATGTTTTGATGGTTCTCATATATTTTAACAATGACAATGAATTTCCCGTACAAAACGTCTATTACCAGGACAATAGTAATGAAATAGCATCATAATCTGCGTTGCATTTCCGTGAGGTACTCTGTATGTTTCCTGTTCTTGCCATGCAACATTTTTTGCACAGTCACTGTACTGGACACACAACGCTTCACAGCAATTGACTTAACTCTATTCGCCCTGACAGCTGAAATATATATAATGATAGAAACGCACGACTAAAATACGCTAGAATAATTTATATTGGGTTTATGACGTTTTATCAATACACAGATATATGCTCCCTACAAAAAGTCATATGAGTTTAATAAAAAGTCTAATCTTCTCTTCAAAATGGGATAGTTGAAATCTGAAATCTGCGCAGGACATCATGTGAAAAATAGTTGTAATCAAAAGGCATGCATAGGATATAGTTACAATGAATGGAAAATATGAAATATGGATGTCATCGATTCTTCAGTGCTAGCACAACACTAGAAAAACAATGCGAAACCAACTTTCTCCCACTCTGAGGTGTGCTTTATGGAAAGGATAATGTAAATGAGAAGTTGTCCTCAATGGATATTGTCCTGATACCATATATACAGGGGCAGATCCAGATATCTTTTTGCATGGGGGCAAAACGTCATAAAACGACCAATTCACGCACAAAAATGGGTGTCACAACCTCGTGGCAGGCTCTTTTGGGGGTACATTTTGATAAAGTAAGATACTGAAGTGGTTTGAAAAGTATAAAGGGTAAACAAATAATATTCTGGTATTTCAATACATCAATTCCTTGGCCTTCTTTAACTATAATTTTGTAGTGGTTTGTTGGACAATTTCCTCTTCATTCTGGGAAAGGGAGGGCCCAGTCCCAGGCCCCATGAATAGTCATCCTATTCCAAGTTTGGTGCAAGAAAGGTAGTCAATTGAGCTATGCACTTCTCCATGCCAATCTTACTGATTAGGATTTGTGTGGAAAAACCAAACTGTTATTGATTAACTTATTGGTGGATAAAGTGGTTATAACCCCTCGGAACTTTTTTATTTAAAAAAACAAGGAAAATGACTGAGTAGTTATTATTCAATAAATGACTTGGGGCTATTACGGGAAAACCATGAGGCGAAAGAACACCCATGATTTCAGACTCCCTACAAAATGATATGTTCTAATAAGTGCAATGTTTAAATCCCCAACCCTACTGATTATTCTAAATATGTCTGTTCCTGTCCCCCCCCCCCCATTTGTTCTTATTCAGGAATAGCCCTTCAAATATGTGGGGTTTTCCCATTCGTTAAATAAATTAACAATACCTTATTTCATAATAAGATCTTTTTTGCCAGGGCACCTGAATTAAGCAGAAATTTAAATATCAATGCAATTCACTGCCATACTGAATGTGCTTCAGCAAATTCCTTACCAGAATATGTTGTAAAACATATGTTTACAGTTGCTTAGGCAAGATGTGCATATGTGACATATCACACAGGAAATGTACACATTTAGGTAGCCATGAATAAGAGGGGTGCACTGTTTGTTTTGATTGTCAGTTTGTTGTGATTGTCAGTTTGTGCACTTAGCCTGCATGCTGCCCCCCTATAGGGGCAGGCACATGGACAACTCACAAAGGGCTATACAAGGAATGGCAAAGCACAGTAATGACCATGATAGAGAGACTGGCTAATCAGTCTATGTTAGAGGTTTTCTTCAAAGATTGTCATAGCCAAATATATGCCAAGCTGCAAAGCCTCCAAGTTTGCCATGAAGGTATGATATACCCACCACATCAGCGCAAAGACTGAAAACTCTGGTCAATCTCTTGTATTTAAGAGGAAACTGCCTTATGCCTCATGAAACAGCTTCGAAGTGGGTCACGTACATGTCCATTTTCTACTCAGTAAGGGCTGACCTCTCGATTTTTCTTGATGCGAGAACAGTTGTGCTGGGCGTTTGGTTTACTAGAAATTACTGCAGATGTTTATCACAACTTTGCACTTCCATAATAATGTAAGGCTGACAGATAAGCATTTTTAGGTGTACAGTTTTGACAAAACTCTTACAATCTTTTAAAGAATATGACTAACCAGAAGGATTCAATACAGTTTCTTTTTCTTAGAAAGAAAAGTAAACCAAATTATCCAAGAATTAAGCCAAACAAACAAGTAAGTTTTACATAAACAACAAAGGCACCTCTTGGTAACAAAATCAGCCCGACTTCCACGCCAAGATGGGTGCCACAGCCGGGAAAACTACATGCAAAACAACATGCAAAACAACATGCAAAACAACATGCAAAACCAAATTAATTAAAACAAACACAAGCATAAACCATCACAAAAATCCCCACTTGCGTCAAATTGCTGTCAATTAACCCATACTCTTGGTAATAAGATCAGTTTTTTCTGATCTGAGAGGCAAGCCTGAGTGGCTGTTCCATCCTGTGTCACCCTCCCTCTCAACTGCAGCAGCTTTCATCTATTTTTAGATCAGCCTGTCTAATGAACTCTTACTGCAGTTCTCTAGCCTAGCTGTTTCAGGGGGGAGCGACTCGCCTAACGGAACAGCCAGGCACCGTAGGTGTCACTCCATAAGTTGAGTCCTGCCTACAGTGGCCTCTGTGCACAAATTCTGTAATGACTAAAAATGAATATAAAAATAAATAACATACAGGCGAGGTCATCATATATTATCCATAATTACAAACTGGAAAGACTTGAAATGCCAAACTTCAGGATATGCTGGGTTTAAAAGTTGGTTTGGGTAGGAAGAACAGATTTCCTCAATAGGTAAACAAAAACACACACCCCTGGCCATTGCGCACTTCAACGTGCCACAGATTGACTTTTTCTTGGCGAATCTCTTTCATACTTCATGAATAGCAAGAAGTCATCGCGGTCTGCTCGGAAATAAAATTTCACTAAAATCCGCTTAATAGAAACCGAGATATGGCTGCATTACGAAAACGTAAGTAAAATCAGCCCAGATCGGCCCTATGGCACTCAACGTAGTATTACGTTCGGCCGATCTGGGCCGATTATGCACAGAAGACGTTAAATTCTCAGAGCCTGTAATAAAAACACTCATGTTTGGGGTACCATAAAAATCTCTCTTGTCTCTATTTCATATATTTGGGGCTATTCCAGAAAAAAAGGGGGGGGGGGGCAGGAACGCACTGATTTTTAGACCCCCCAGGCAATGATTTTTTAATTCAATAATACCCCCCAAACCGCAATGATTTTTAAGACCCCTTTAACCCCACACGCAATGATTTTTTTTGACAGTGCAATCCGGCCCCCCCTTTTTTTTGCTGGAATAGCCCTTACATTTTTGTTGCCCCACTCCCTTTATAGTCTAGGACAGATACACATGGGAATCTGACTGCAAGCATCTGGACATTCAATTAACCACCAAAAATTGTTGACAGGCACCAGTCCGGATATGCATTTCATTCTTTATTAAGTCATTCTCTCACCTAAGTCACTCATCTCAAAATGTCCCCACAATATGAAACTCTCAGAGCCCATAAATACAAACTCTCAGATTACCATAAAAATATGGGACATATAAGGTCCCCACAATATTAACTCTCAGACCCCATAAATACAAACTCTCAGATTACCATAAAAATATGGGACGTATAAGGTCCCCACAATATTAACTCTCAGACCCCATAATCAAAACTCTCATTTTTGGGGTACCATAAAAATTACTCTCATCTCAATTTCATTCTTTATTAAGTCATTCTCTCACCTAAGTCACTCATCTCAAAATGTCCCCACAATATGAAACTCTCAGAGCCCATAAATACAAACTCTCAGATTACCATGAAAATATGGGACATATAAGGTCCCCACAATATTAACTCTCAGACCCCATAAATACAAACTCTCAGATTACCATAAAAATATGGGACATATAAGATCCCCACAATATTAACTCTCAGACCCCATAAATACAAATTCTCAGATTACCATAAAAATATGGGACGTATAAGGTCCCCACAATATTAACTCTCAGACCCCATAATCAAAACTCTCATTTTTGGGGTACCATAAAAATTACTCTCATCTCAATTTTATATTCGAAATATCTCGAAAAATAAGGAGAGAGTTTGAACTTTCAGACTATAAATAAACTGTCCTTGGTGGACTCTATATGAAATGAAAAAGAAAGAGAAGTAATCATATCTGTAAAGGGTGGACCCCATATGCATGTAGCTGGACACCTGTCCCATAAACCACCGAAGAGCATCTAGAGAGAGAGAGAGAGAGAGAGAGAGAGAGAGAGAGAGAGAGAGATACGTGAATAAATACATAAATACAAACAAAATTACACAGCAATGATATGTTTTATCAATCACTGTTATGTGACCCTAGAATCACTCATACATACATACATACATACATTACATACAAGCAAACATACATACATACATACATACGTACATACATGCATACATACATACATACATACATATATACAAACATATAAGCATGTATACATACATACATACATACAGCATACATACATACATACATACATACATACATACAGACATACATACATTCATACATACATTCATACATTCATACATACATACATACATACATACATACATACATACATACATGCATACATACATACTTACATACAAATAGACATACAGACAGACAGACATACATGCATAAAAACAAACACAGTATTTATGTTTTTATGTAGTGTTCAATTTTCCATCCATTACATTTTTATCTATTTTCTATTTCCAAAGATTTATGACAGCCTTATTAAAGACGTATTGATTTCGATACTGTATCGCCCATTAAGCAGACCAGTCGTAGACTCTAATATCTGCTCAAGAATCCCTTTAAACTCTAAAAAAGCGTTAAAAGCTCAGAAATACCTAAATTTACAAAATTCGTAGCAACCTTTAAATAGGTAAATATAATTAACCATTGGAATGCAAATGTATTGTATTGTATTGTATTGTATTGTATTCTATGTATTCTTTGCCATGTCTTGAGAGACAAAAGATACATATACATCAATAAACTAGAAAAATATAACATAAACAGGACACAGACGTACAACTTACAAAAAGAGAAAATAGGGAGGAGTATAAACAAAAACAATTAAAGAAACCCATTGCAAATAAAAACAATTTCAACCAGAGTGGCGCAGTCAATAATTCGAGCCGCAGGGTGGGGATATCTATATGAATCCCTAAATCTCCAAAACTATCTAGCCGCAGTATATGTAGAAATGAATTTGCATTGGCTAACAGTTTTTGGTGGCCGTGGTCTTCAAGCGCCCTCTACTGTTAGATGGCGCAGTTAAAATGAGAAAGTGTGTAATAGTGATATACACACACACATATGTATATATATATATATATATATATATATATATATATATATATATATATATATATATATATATATATATATATATATATATATGTCTTTATGTATATATATATATATATTTATATATATATATATATATATATATGTATATATATATATATATATATATATAAATATATATATATATATATATATATATATATATATATATATATATATATATATATATATATATATATATATATATATATATATATATATATATATATATGTATATATATATATATATATATATATATATGTAGATATATATATATAGATATACATACATACAAAATTACATACATACATACATACATACGTACACAAACACATACATACATACAAGCATACACAGATACAGATACATACATACGCACCTCCATAATAAATACATACATACATAGATACTTCCGTAAATGCATGCATACATACATACATACATACATACATACATACATACACACACTTGCACGCATGTGCACACACACAAACACACATACACACTCAGCAACCAGGTTGAATTTTAATCAAATAAAAGGTCAGCTCTGAATGTCTATGCTGGAATGAATGATGCACATACTTATTTTAGATCTTGCACGATAGCTAGGCAGGTCTTTGACGTGGACAAATTGCGATATGTGTGGACTGTACAAAGCCCCTTTCCCACATTGAAAACCACCGTCACGAGTGTAACAAATAAGAAGTGGTCCAAGATCTTTGTGGCGGCGTAGAAATTTGACTTAGTTAGCAAAAAGGTGACTCAATAAAAAGTTGGTAAAGATTGGAAAGATTATAGTGCGATATAAATGCGATAGCAATTCGAGCGTAGCGATACAAAAGCGATTGAACAACGATGTAAGTGCGAATACAATACGATAACATAGCTAATACATAGCGATCATGCACTACACCGTAGCGTTGGTAAAAATGGTGTTACAACAATTAAGAAAGTGCACCGAAGGCACACTGACAGCATAGTTTTTCTATGTTTTTGATTAACTCCTGGCTCCTGTTGCTCTGGCAACCATTGAAACTACCAAAACTGCACACAAAGAACTCCCACATTGTAGAGTTTTAATACGATACCACATTGGTCATGATCCGACACTGAGCTAGGTTAGAATCACTAGAAATCGACTTTTAACAAAATAAATGCCTCAACAGCCTTAAATAATCCCCCTTTCCTGGAATTTACACCTGACTATATATAATAGATTAATTTAGATTTGGAAATTGCAATTATTTATTATTACTTCAACAAAAGCAATATTCCAAAAACAATTCAAGAAAGAATGTTGAACTGAAGTTAACTTACAAGTCTCCTTGAAATATTTCTGCAACTTTTTTTTTTTTCAATCCTTTTTTTTTCCTCCTTCAAAAAGCATGTCAACAAACAGTGTACAAAAATTGCCATCAAGGCACTTGTATGGTATAATATACAGTGTTACATATATATTATGGTCTATTTATATAAATATTGGATAGCAATGAGTACTGCTTTTCAAACAGTGTTCCTTTACCTTTCACATAATGTCTGTACTTTTCTAGAAAATAAAAGTTCTTCACATCGATTTTGATACTAAATATACTGGGTATTTGTTCATTTTTCATGGCATTGTAAATTGTCTTTTTTGTTAATAAAATTATGGTATTGATACATGTTGCGTTTTCTAGATCTCCTAGTATAATCTTATCAAAAGATAGATTATAATTGGCCATACCCAACTCTCTAATCCAAATCTCAACTCTTCCCCAAAGGTCTACTGAATAATTACAAAATAGAAGCATATGAGAAATGGAATCAGTATGATCAGTACAGAAGCTGCAGAGGTCAGAGTTTTTGATTCCCATTTTAAAAAGAAGATCATTCGTGTAACACCTGTGATGAAGAGATCTGAACTTGATATATTTTAAGTAGGTATCTTTATACCTATGATGATGGTAATTAAAAGACCGACCTAGACTAAAGCTCACCATATTTAAATCAGTCTTTTCATTCCATCTCTCTGAGGCAATGTCTAAAATATGACCAGAAGAACCTTTCAACAGTGTATAACGTTTTGAAGAGCCTTTCGCACTTAAATTCAAGATTGTGTTTATTGCACTGTTTAATGGTTGTTCTTCATCATGCAATGGTAAATCTCGCCATTCAATATATTTCTTTATTTTAGAAATTAGGGAGTGGTATTCTAAGAAATATGTTTTAACTTGGTATTTTGTAGTAAATTCCAGCATAGTCAATGGAACATTCATTGTACCAAGGAAGTCTGCAATAGTTGAAATTCCTTTTGTAATCCACTCCCTTTTTATTTGAATGGCAAAATTTGGATTAAGCCATATTGGTGTGAATTTGATAAAGTTTCTGTGATATGGGGCATCAGATTCCCAGAATATCACCAAGCTTTTGATAACGTCCTTCCAAAAAGGGTTGGATGTGAGTTCTAGTATTCTGTCAAGGTAATCTGGACCAATTTTAAAAATATCAAATAACACTCAAAGTCGTTTGGTATGACTGTCCATTTACCTGATGATTTGATGTATCTTCTAAGCCAACTTAGTTTTAGTGTTTTATCAAATAAAAAGATGTTATGGAGTTTAAGACCACCTTCATGGTATTCGCCTCTAAAATTTCCTTGCGCCAGTTTGGGGGTTTCCCACACCATAAAAATTTGG
>OZ012698.1:6000889-6008093 GCA_963942565.1 Maea johnstoni
CAATATCTTAAACGAGGTGATCAACAAATTTTGGATAGTCCATCCCCAAAACCATGTAGGTTTTTTGAATGGTTCTATGTTTTTTCTCACAAATTCTGCCACAGATTAAATGGGATTTGGGGATGTTGGTTCACCTGTGGTGTCCTTTTTAGCATCCATTTGCTCACTCATCTTTATATTCTTCGCCAATCAGTTTTGCATATTTCTGGATCTTTTCTTGAACTAGTGAATCACGGGCATCTGCCCCGTGATGCCATCTTTACATAAAGTGCCCTACTTCCACTTGATGCATTCTACTTAGTTCTGGTAGTCCTATCATATTTGTAGGCATTCTAAGAAATGTTCTTTGGACATTCCTAGGACATTGATGAGAATATTTTAAAATGAAATATTTGGCCCCGGACACACAAGAATTAAGGTGAATATCCTAAGAATGTCTTAGGAACACTCCTAGGAATGAGCTAGGACCAAAAATCATTGATCCATGACTCAAGAACTTCCACGAATGTTTTGAACATGTTCAAAACTTCGAGACTCTGCTAGGACTCAGCCAAGATGTTCTGAGATGTTCCTAGGAACAAACACGAATAAACAAGAATGACATGCAGAATCTTCCAAGAACACCAAATTTGGGTGTTCTTGGCAAGGTCTTGTCTGAGTTCTTCAAAGTGGGAAAGTAGCTACGCACACCCAGCTTGAGACATTCATGAGATACTCTCAAGACACATGTAAGTCACTCTCAAGTCAGTTGTGCAAGTATCAGATGTTTTTGGTACTGCACCTGAGACTGACTTGAGGCTGGCTTAAGACTGACTTGAGTTGGTTTTGAGAGTATCTCACGACCTATGCACAACCTCAGATACTAATTTGATGCGCAACCACTCAGAATGTTACCGCAAAATAAAAGATCTGACGAATGTTTTCTGACTTTAAACTTATTCAACACTAGAAATATACTGAAGAATGGCTCATTTTTCCATGTGTTTTATTTTCCCGTTTTTTTCCCGAATGCTATCAAACGGGAATAATTAACACTGGGAAAATCTATACAGTTCATGTCCGGACTTAATAAACACGGAAAATTCTGACCTTAGTTAAATAGACTGGCCCAGCTTTATCTCTGAAGTGTCTGACCAGCGTTTACTCAGAGTGTTAGCAGTCATCACTCATTGCAATCTGCATGTGGGGGGGGGGGGGGGGGACAATTACTAATTGCACTGGATGACCACTGATCATGCTGTGACTGCTGGTAAACTATATGCCACTTCCTAGATTACATCGCCGTTGATCTATTTCTGGACGCCTCTCTAGACTGGTTATAGTCCCATCGCCACAAGCTTTGCTGCAATTAAGGCATTGCACGTGTAGGTACCCATTAATATTTACTCTCTGGTATACTAAAATTAAAGGTCTACATAAAACGGGAAAATTAAAAACGGAAAAAACATATGTCCTCTTTTCGAAAATATTAGAAACGGTAACACCCAAAAATGAGAAATTAGGGAAAATTGTCACACGGAAAAATTAGCCATTCTACAGTACCCCCCACTGAAATACTGTCAGCTATATATATTCCGAATCCAAGAAAATCCATCAACCTTTGATACCCAAAATGATTGTTCAAAGCAAAGTTTTGCTGAAATTCTATATGGAGAAAAGAGTCAAACAGATTTCTTGTCTGTGTGCTAGCCTATGTGAGTTCATAAGATATGAGATCTCTTACTCTGCTCAATTATTGGATATACTGTATAATTTAGTCTGATTATAATGATGAGGTTTTACCCTTTTCAAAATGTAAAAAAAAATCAAAATGACCCTTTATTCACAAATTAACTCCATTAGCCATTTAAGGCGGTGCCACACTACACCAAAATAGCCACTAATTGATAAGTTAATCATTATTTGTGAACCATGAGATTCAACCTATACAATGTTTGCAGTACTTTTGCATTCTTTTAACTCAGTCTTTGGAAATTCAACTGTTAACAACGAGTCGGCTGTTTGAGTAGGGTTCTAACTTAACAACGTGCCAGGGTAAAAGTTCACAACCATGATGTAGCTTCGGTCTGGTGATAGCTATAAAACTCGCAGCCAGCACACAACCAGCCAAGGCTCGACATGCTCTACTTGACGACCTGAATACCCATACCCAAATGTTGCCTACATATGAGAGGGTTCCTGTCAAGCCCTGGCTGCCATAGTTCGCCAAACCTTTACACGTGCACCAGAGTTAGTTGTGACTGTATGACGCACGTTCGCCTCGTTACTGGTCAGGTGTATCACATAATAAGTGGTGTTCCACATGGTTAGACATTGCTTAAAGCCTTACTGTTAAATCGGTCAAAACAAAGTGTTGCTACCTATACAATCATAATCACTTGAACATTTTCCATGTCAAACATTTTCAGGTGGTTATTTTGGATCGAGCTTGGAACATCGCCACAGATACAGAGGGCAACATTAGCCGGTGAAGATAAAAACACAATAGTTACTGGAGCAGACATAGCTAAACCCATGTCCATTGTTGTAGACGATGAAGAGAAGATGATTTACTGGACAGATCCAGGAAGAGATAAAATTGGAAGGTGTGATTTCGCTGGACAAAACCGTCATTTCTTTCAAGCCTCTGCAGGGGTTTATGATATTGCCCTATATAAGGTAAGGATTTTCTAGAATTTGCATTCATATTTTGATTGCTATAACAGCTTTATCATTTTAAATGTTGTTGTGCGATGGTTGGTTTCAAGATGAAAATTAGAAAACGCAGCTTGGATATGGATTATTACAAACTTTCCGCGCCATGCACAGTGCGCATGCTTTGTATGATATGATGAAGTCTGACCTCCCGAATGCTAAACTTAAAACTATATAGCAACATTTTAGAATTTTATTTCTATGGATTTGATAAATAAAAACGGGTGGTTTCACAACCTTTAGATGCCTTTGAAAGCTTTGAAAGTCAATTCGCTTTCTTTTTCACTTTAAAGTATTCTTTTGAACATCTTAATCCCTGTGAGTCATTAAGAAAAGAGTAAATGGATTTGAAATACGATTTTCATCCCAATATTGGCGCAAAAGAAAAGGCAGCCGCAAACGCTTTTACCCGGAACGTTAAAGTAGAGATTTTCTGCTGTGATATTTCACAAAAATTAAGGTGTTTGCAGAATTTCGGTTTGCTTCAACTTTTCATTTGAAAGTTTGTTTTTATTAATATTTTGGCAAAATATCAGTGTATTTGGGCGATTGTCAGCTTACAATTTCAACAGTACAGTTTAGAATATATATATATGCATAAATGCTCGTAGGATAATGCCATTCCTAGAAATTACTTGAATAGGGGTGTCCCATAGTAATGCTTCATTCTTGCCAAAAGGGCTCCATCTACATGGCAGCTTTAGAAAATATCTCTCTTCACATTAAATAAAAAGGCGCCATGTACAGTGGATTTTTTTTGAAGATCACTATTTGAATTGCATAGTTAGCAAGGAGAGTTAGCTCTAAGGCAAGTTGGGTACAGCATCTTAGTTCTTCACTAAGAGCATATTGGCCAAGTTTCATTTCCACTCATTTCGACTCAACTTAGCATAGTTTGTCGACAGTAATATGAATACAACTTTCACGATTGAATAATCCTGTTAACCTGCATTGTGAACATATAACTGCACATGAATTACACACAATCATTATCAAATAATGAACAGCCATCACATGATTATGAGTATTCATATTTCATTGTGAAATTATTAGTAACAAATATTCAAAACAGTTGTATTCTGATTATGGACATTACTACATCGATGACACGTATTCCAAGATCACTGTAATGAGAGTTACTGAAGCATAACAGGAAACAAAACAACAATGCTTCCAAAGAAATACGACAGGTAAGTTCTCAAGAAGAACTAATGGCTCACATACATATTAGCTTATATGAAAGTAATACACTTCAAGAATAGGATGCTGTCATCCTTTTTATCTTAGTGATCCCATGAGGGGAGAATTTTGTGTATTGCCAGCAGCCTCAGCCAGGCCCTGGTAGCAGCCATGTTTTTCAACTGCTATCAGCTGTGACTCAAATGGGTGGCAGCCCACTTCATGTCCCCTAGCTCTGAGTAGTGTATCATAGACTGTAGTGCTCTACACACCAACTCTCTTCGAAAGTTGCATAACAACTTGTATGAGTATCAAACAGGTAAATGGTAAAATCATGAGCAGCAATTGGCTGTACAAAAAGACAGGGTAGTATAATTATATTTCATATATTTCCTGTTGTTAAATTCAGACAAAACAGTGGCTAGAATCACTGAATTCCTGTCCTGAAGCATGTAAGTTTATGTTCAGACCTCTTCGCTGATGCGTTTTATACCAGGAATCATAAATGCAGTCAGGATTACTCAACAGGATGGTGCTGTGCCATTCAGTGGTTTTGTTTTCAACCCTTCTGTATCAACTGCTACAAAGCAAGCACAGAGAGACAGCTAACAGTTAAGTTTATTAGCATACAATTATAGGTACCTAAACATGGTCATCATTAATCTGTACAATTGAAAATAGACTTAAGGATTGTGTTGGTTGTCTTACAACTTGGGTTTGTTTAATATCTAGGTCCCTTTGGCAACAACAAAAGGAAGTAACAACTCCTTAAAGGAAAAGGATAAACAAAGGGTTAATTATAACCTTGTGGCATTACACATCTAGATCCCAGGACACAGAAGTTAGTCAACGCAGGAAATAGCTATCAGTACTTGGAACATCAATCATTTCCTTTAGTATTTGTGTAGGTTACATGAAAGAAAACAGTTTTTGTAGAACAGCTAGCTTCATGTAAAATCAAATACTGAAAATCTGGATGATTGGTGATGTACATACTAGTATTGTTTTTATTCAACCCTTCCTTCATAGTCACACAGGTATCCAATGTATTTGCATATGACAGATGTTGAGCTATGTTCATGAATTTTCAAATAACATTATGATTTGCTGTCCCTCAAGTCCCCTTTTATAAGTGGTCCTGACTATAGTTTGTGATTCCTTACATAATACGCATCAGGGAAGTGGTCTGAACATAGAACTGCATACCGGTACTTCAAGACAGGTGGATTCACAAGTTTCAGTGACTGCTAGCCACTGTTTTTGTCTGAATTTAACAACAGGAAATATATGAAATATAATTCTACTACCCTGTAAATGGTAAAATCATGAGCAGCAATTGGCTGTACAAAAAGACAGGGTGGTAGAGTTATATAATTCTACTACCCTAGAGTTATACCTAGAGTTATATAATTCTACTACCCTGTCTTTCTGTACAGCCAATTGCTGCTCATGATTTTACCATTTACCTGTTTGATACTCATACAAGTTGTTATGCAACTTTCGAAGAGAGTTGGTGTGTAGAGCACTACAATCTATGATACACTGCTCAGAGCTAGGGGACATGAAGTGGGCTGCCACCCATTTGAGTCACAGCTGATAGCAGTTGAAAAACATGGCTGCTACCAGGGACTGCTAGGGGCTGGCTGAGGCTGCTGGCAATATTCCCCTCATGGGATCACTAAGATAAAGAGGAGGACAGCATCCTATTCTTGAAGTGTATTACTTTCATATAAGCTAATATGTATGTGAGCCTTTAGTTCCCCTTTAAATACATATTCTCCCTTTGTACATTTGGGAGATCTATTTAAAAAGTGTACTAATTTCACTGCAGCTAGCCATGTGCATTCTTTGAGATCGTATTTGTCATTGTCATTTCAGACCATGCTATTCACCACAGATCGTGAGGATAATCGAATCAGGGTGTACCAGAAATCAAATGGGACACTCAAATCCAATTTCAGACCCCCAGGCATGCATGGCATTTCTGATATAATTATGTATGACAGATCTAGGCAACCGAATCCTACCCCAACTCGTAAGTAAATATATGGGTTATAAGTAATAGAACAGAAATACATTTCGACTACAGTAACAATAACAGTGAGCAGCAGCAGTAATAGTAGGAGGAGCAGTAAAATACTAATTATAGGAATATAGGAATATATATACATATATATATATATATATATATATATATATATATATATATATATATATATATATATATATATATATATATATATATATATATATATATATAATATTATATGTATATGTATATGTATATATATACATATATATACATATATATATATATATATATATATATATACATACATATATATATATATATATATATATATATATATATATATATATATATATATATATATATATATATATATATATATATTATATATATATAAATATATATATTTATATATATAAATATATATATATATATATATATATATATATATACATATATATATATATATATATATATATATATATATATATATATATATATATATATATATATATATATATATACATATACATATATATAAATATATACATATATATATATATATATATATATATATATATATATATATATATATATATATATATATATATATATATATATATATATATATATATATATATATAAATATATATACTTATAAATATATATATATAATATAATATATATATATATATATATATATATATATATATATATATATATATATATATATATATATATATATATATATATATATATATATCAAAATATGAGAATACCTTCTGGTGTTTACAGGAGATTAACTTCCTTGACAGCAGCTTGACAATGTCACCAGTCGGAAATGAACGGATTTTTTGAAATGCTGCGTGCGATAGATGTGTAAATACGAATTGCACATGACGTATTGTTGCGTCATGTGTTTACCAATGCGTTGTGGTGGTCACGTAATGGTCGCCATGTATATATATATATATATATATATATATATATATATATATATATATATATATATATATATATATATATATATATATATATATATATATATATATATATATATATACATATGTATATATATATATATACATATATATATATATATATATATATATATATATATATATATATATATATATATATATATATATATATATATATATATATATATATATATGCTCATATGTACTATGCTCAAACGCTGTTTCTCCCGACAGCACCCTGCACAAACAAAGGTTGTTCACACATCTGTGTCAATGTTGGAAGCTCAGGACAGTGCCTCTGCAGAGATGGATATAGTCTGGC
>OZ012698.1:6010793-6023293 GCA_963942565.1 Maea johnstoni
CCTAGAAATCTCAATATCCTCAACTCTGTTTCTAGACACCCTCTTGTGCCAACTGAGAGGCAAGATTATAACATATTCAAAGAATCTCAAAAAACAAGAAACAGCAGCTGAGGATACTCTCGTCTCTTCTATTGAAAATCTTCAAGAGGAATTGGACTCAGATAATGATAATATCTTTAAAAAAAATCTCTTAGAGACCTATCTCTGCAACTGCAGAATTTACGAGAGAAAAAAATTAAGGGCAGCATAGTCCGTTTAAGAGCAGCGCTTGGAGATAATTGGGAGAAACCATCCAAATATTTCTTGAATCTTGAGCAAGAAGAATCATGTCAACAAACATATTCCCTCCCTTATTGACGACGAAATTGAGATCACTGACTCTGCTGAGATACTGACTTTACAAAGGAATTTCTATGCAGATCTATACTCCTCAAAGGAGACTCTTCTATTGAAAAATTCCAAATACTCAGGTCTTCTACATAATTTACCGAAACTTTCAGAAACTGATAGAAACAAACTAGATGCTCCTTATACCTTACACGAATTACTTTTTTCCATCAGAGCTAGCAAACTTAACAATGCCCCCGGTCCTGATGGCTATTCTAATGAATTTTTCATTTTTTTTAATAATCTTGGTGCACTAGTACGAGGCTCATCCAGAAGGCCCTTTGCTTCTGATCGTAGATGGCGTCTGGGTTTATAAGGCACAAGCATCTCCTTGATGTACTTAGGTGCAAGTCCGTTTAGCGCCTTGTATACCAGCAGTAGGACCTCATATTGGATGCGGAATTTGATTGGTAGCCAGTGAAGCTTGATGAGAACAGGTGTGATATGTTCATACTTCCTGGTTCTCGATACTATCCTTGCAGCACTGTTTTGTAGTCGCTGCAGCTTTGCAATCAAATCCTGTTTTATTCCAATTAGGAGAGCATTGCAGTAATCCAAATGAGACATCACCAGTGACTGCATCACTGTTTTTGTGGCATCTTCTGTTAACACACGTCTCGCTTTTCCAATATTTCTCAGGTGAAAGCTAGATTTTTTGACAACACTTTTGACATGGGGTGCCATGATCAATTGAGAGGCAAACATAGCTCCCAGATTCCGCACAGGCTCAGATGCAATGGACACATCAGTCCCCGCTACAGAGAGTGACTTAATGTTCAGTTCAGCTAGGTGTTTCTTAGAGCCGAATAGAATGATTTCAGTCTTGTCATTGTTGAGTTTATAGCTTGTTCTGAGACATCCAGACACTAATGTCACCTGGCCTTTTAATAGTGCTCGATTTTTTGAAAGCTTTCGATACTATCGAATAAGAATTTATTTCGGAAGTTTTGGGAATTTTTGAGTTTGGTGATACTTTCATTAACATGATTAAATTATGTCAATATAAATCTACCTCTAAGTTTGAGTAAAATGGTTATTTATCTGGCCCCATTATTTTAGAGCGTGGTTGCAGACAGGGTCATCCCCTCTCACCTCATGTCTTTGTAATGTGTGCAGAGATATTATCTCATGTCATCAGGGAGAAGGGTGACATTCGGGGAATTGTGGTGCATGGAGAGGAATCAATAGTGTCATAGTACGCTGATGATACTACGCTACTAGTTAGGGAGGATCTTCAATCTGTGACTAATATTATTTAAAATGGTTCAGAGATGTTTCAGGCCTTGATATTAATAAGGAAAAAACTAAGGTTGTACAGCTCTGAGCCTGGAGAGGTAGCAACATACCCTGGCAGGGCAAGTTTGGTTTTAATTGGTCTGATAAATTTGATATTTTTGGGATTCATTACGACATGAATAAATTAAATGAAATTACAGATTTAAATATTCAAATGAAATTAGGTGAAATCCAACAGTTAATTCGAATCTGGAGCACTATAAATCTGACCCCTTACGGGAAAGTAACAATCATTAAATCTTTGCTAATCTCCAAGATCAAACATATTTTGCAATCTCTTCAAAGCCCAAGCCTTTCATGTTTTAATGAGTTGAATAATGCTTTTTCAAAGTTTCTCTGGTGCGGCAAGCCTCCTAAATGGAGGAAAGAAATTTTAGAAGGTGAAATTCACCACTGGGGTTTGAAATTACACAACCTTCCTTCTTTTTGACAAATCTCTAAAAATTAGCTGGTTGAAAAGATATTTAGGTTCAAATAGCAAGTGGACTGTCTTCCCCAATGATTTCGAACTCTGGGAAGTTTTTACTTATGGACCTGATATCTTCGATAAACTCAAAGAAACAACATCAAACAAATTCTGGTTAGATGTCATGGAAAGCCTTTCAGTATTATGGCAAACAGACGCATTACTGGGAAAAAAGTTCATAAAAAATACACCTTTATGGCTAAATCCGGGTTTCTCTATCCCCATTCACAGACAATGGTTTAAAAAGGGTGTCACAACTGTTGCTGATTTCCTAGGAACCATGAATGTTTTAATTCCTATGAACACATTTATGGAAACCCATGGTGTATCAACAAATTGTCTCGATTATCATCACATTTCAAACAAAATTTAAAAAATTATTGAGTAGAGAGATGTGCCATTGTATGATGAAGATGCGCCAAGAAATAGCTCACTTAATGTATTCTTGAATCAGAGTAGAAAGGCTGTTTCAAAAATATACAGCCAAATGAAAGAACCTTTTACTCATGTGCTCGACACAGCGGTCGAAAAATGGTGTGCAAACACCAATTTGGATTTCAATAGCTATGATTTAAGCAGATCCTTCCAAAAGCATCATGTAATAGATAAGATACATATCTAAAATACATACAGTTTCGCACTCTCCTCCACTGATTTTTTATCAATGAAAAATTGTTAAAAATGGGACTTAAAAATTCTACTCTGTGTGGTTTCTGTAATGATCACATAGATTCAATAGAACATATGTTTCTAGAGTGTGGAGTTTCTATTGATTTGTGGAATGAAAACTTAGAATGGATAAGACTGTTGGGTATGGAAAACTACAATCTATCACAATCAAGGATTGTTCTTGGGGATATGGAGAATGCAATGGCAATCAATACAATCATTTTATTAACAAAGAAAATAATTTACAACTCTATGAAGAAAGAACAAAAACCACATCTGTCAAAAATGAGGTGAGAAAATGTTATTATGAAGAAAAATATAGATGTCATTTAAAAGGCAAAGGTACATTATTTTAAAAGCAGTACACATTACTGTCTAATATATACTCAAAAGGTACAAGATAATTAACACTGTACTTCTTATACAGAATTCTTTCACACATATGTCTGTAACATTTCTGTTATCTATTATCATTTACAACAACCTCTCAATTCTTTGTATGATCTTCAATATATGCACTGATTGTTCTACATGCATCTCAATTTGTATTGTCAATTTGTATTGACTTGTGAAAGGAAGGAAAATAAAAATGATCCAAAAGTAAAAAGAAATGTTTTTGATGTTCTAATTTGTCCTCGGATATATAGGAAGGGTACTAGAACAAGCATGATTGATTAAATTGATATATGACAGACTCAACAACCATTGTGCAACTAGGTCAAACCACATAGTAACAAACATGTGCAGACCGCTCATGAAGTCCAAAGTACTTCTTCTTACAATTTTTCTCACATACCTTAAGCCATTGCATGCAGAACAGTCCCATCATGGAGAAAGCCGTGTTTGCAAAATGTTCTGTTCTCTTGCTAACTAGCTTATTGCTAGTCTCCAACATAGAAGCAGGAAAGGTTCTCATCTGGCCTCTCAATATGGTCTACTCATCGAGGATCCATAACATGTGCAGAATGGGAGAAATATTGAAAGATGACGGAAATGAGGTGACACTCCTACTGGTAGATACCTTCAAACCAACTTCGCCTTACAACGTCAGTGGTTCAGTAATGTATAACTATACTGCCATGCGACCATTTGCATTAACACAAGAGGAACTTGAATATTTTAAACCACAACCAGATAAACTGGATGTATTACGACCAACAATAATAGGAAATAAACTATTGGGATATGATTGTGAGGCATTTCTTAAAGACACCAACTTAACTCAGCATTTGAATAACAAGAATTTTGATGTGATTATATCTGATAGTTTCAACGCATTGTGTACCACTGTACTGGCAGAATATCTAAATGTTCCTATTATTCTCTATGCTAAACCTGGCTATCACTTGGAGCCTTGGATATTTTCTCCTCTCAATCTGGGATCCACTAATAACGTTTTTCATTCGATTGGAAAGTCTGCTACTTTATATGAGAGATTATTTGAGTTAGTTGATAACTGGATAACATACTACGTCTACTACCATTGGTATGTATTTCCCGAGACTGACAGAATTGGCAAAACATACTTAAATGCATCTGACCTGAATGAGAAACTGGTATGTTCAAAGGTGAAAATGGTTTTGATAAATACACTGCATTCCGTTGATTATCCGAGACCACATAAACCCCATTTCAAATTCATTGGTGGTTTTAGCATCAAGGAAGCAATGCCATTGCCTGATAGCCTAGAGTCATTTGTGCAGGGATCTGATGAGCATGGGATTATAATTATGAGCTTTGGTACAATTCTTTTAGATGAGCTGACACCTGAATTGATAAAAATATTTTGCAAAGTTTTCTCAAAGCTCCGTCAGAAAATACTCTGGAGCACTCCGGCAATCGATCGTCGATTTGATTTAACAGACAATGTTCTTCAACAACAATGGTTGCCCCTGAATGATCTACTAGGACATCCAAAAACCAGAATCTTCATAACTCATTGTGGTCAGAGTTCGACTCATGAAACAATGCTGCATGGAGTACCAGTCATTGCACTGCCCATATCTTTCGATCAGTTCAGGAATGCGGAACGACTTTGTGACAGATTTGAAATGGGTCTTTCCCTTCAGTTGAAATTAGTCACTGAGAACGACCTTCTTGAAGCAGTCATTGCAATTCTTAACAACAAAACGTATGCCCAAAATGCGAAGAAGACATCTGCTCTCATGAAAGACCAGCCTCTCTCCAGCAAGAAGGTTTTGACATACTGGGTTGATTACGTAATGAGGTATAAGGGTGCTCCCCAATTAACAGATGAATATATACCAACATGTGATATGTCGCTGTATCGATATTTCCAACTTGATGTTTTAGCTTTCATAATCTTTGTGATAGTTTGCATTGTAGTATTATCCGTTTTTTTCTTCAAGAGTGTGATTATATTATTGATGCTATTCATCAAACAATTACGAAAGGAAAGAAGGTCTAAGAATGAATGAAGACTTATTTTTGAAATTGCAAAAAAACATTCATGAGCGATTATCAATTACATGGGATGCAACTATTGCCACCATACTTACCTTTTATCTTATAGTAATGGAGACATAAGTATGATCGTTAAGGTCTTGTAAATGAGAATAGCATGCAGGTAATAGCCTGCATTCTACATATATTTCAAGAATATCCAAAGTTGATTTTCATTTTTCCAAATTAAGTACATTTAAAGTATGTTTCTTTATTGGCTATGGTTATGTTAGATTTAAAAATAGTTTGCTAGTTGGTAATGTCGAATCACATAATTTTTGTGTTGCACAAAATAACCAGACCTTCTTATACAATTTACTCGAGTGTGAACATGTCATTCAGTCATGGGCTTATACAGTAATATGATTATGAGAGCTTCAAATGTCACAACAAGATCCTCAGTTATAGAGAAACTAATTTAGCAACAAGATTGTGATTGTATATCTAGGTTGTAAAGGCAATTAGTGTAACTGAAACCTGAAACCAGGTCAGATGATGATCTTCTTTCTGATTGGTGCACAAAGTCCATCGCTCAAGTTCCACTCGAAGCATGTGGCTCTAGATTAGTTGATCATTTTCAGCATCCGTGAGACCCCACAACTTCAATTTTCTCATTGGTTTACGCAGTCTAGAAGATAGAATACTAATAAAAATACCTTTAGTGAAAGCTTAATGTGAATATATGATTTGCTTATAATGCAAAATATACCTCTGAGCTGGATAGGCTAGTATTATATATACATTACATTTGAAATGATCACATGGTCTTTGTCATATACTAAATATCTTGATGAAAATGGAATATGTTTGTTTTAACCCTTCCTATGCTGCGAGCAACGTTTCTTGAAAATCATCTAAACCCTGTCATGCTGGTATTCATTGGATAGGTCTCGCTGAGTACTCTCAGTTGAATACCCATGTGCCATGGTTTCAACCACTTTTCATTTTCTTTTTGTATAATGTTGCATTGCCTAATTCAGCCACTAGCAGCAAACGGTTAATATAGGTCAAGTAATCAAATATCCTTCCCAAATGTAACCATTTTTCCTAACACCAATCAGCCATTCTGTGCTAATTGCCCTCAGCACAAATCACTGATACACACTTTTAAGTGTAAGGCATTGCCTCTACCCAAGATATTACATGTATGATTTATGTATGGGTTGATTGAAATGAGCTTCGCACGTCAAATATATTTCAATACATTTTATACATACATGATTTGCTTTTTGATGTATGATCTTTTACGGCGAGAGTCTTAGTCAAAAAGTATACAGGTACCTTGCAATATTAGCTGCATACTGTGTCTTTAACACAGTGCATGTACCTTTCAATCAATTATTTTTCACGAAAATAAACATAAAATAGATTATCGCCAAATGTCTGGCAACACTCGGTGGGCTTGTCATGCAAAGTCCTAGATTCACTCAGTGGCTGGCAACTCATGGTAAACCCTTTGAGAAGTTACATTAAGAAATAAAACACACGTAGGGGTGTTGTACAACTATTACACTTTATTTTTGTCTTATTTCTTTTATTCCATCGATGTGTATATATAAGTGCATGTAATTCACTGCACCAATATAGGGTGCAGATCGGACTGAACACAACGTACAAAAGCAAAAAGAGGTGGAACTGTGAATAATGTAATTAGAAAAGACAACATCTATATACACAATCTCAATTATTATACCTCACGTGAAGATTCTTGATTCTAGTTGGTCAAGGGCCATGAATTAATCGTCATGTTTTCCTCACTCCTTAGTGAACGGCTGTTGTCCTTAACAGCTAATGAAATAATCTAATAGTTCATAGCAACAGCTATGAAATAGTTATCGCTAGCCCGAAGAATACTCACGAACACCCACGGAGTTTGCCTAGTGACCTACCGGTGAAACTAGTTCAACAAGGCAGTTGATATATGTTTATATATATATATATATATATATATATATATATATATATATATATATATATATATATATATATATATATATATATATATATATATATATATATATATATATATATATATATATATATACATATACTACTACCACTACTGCTTCTGATACTATGATCAGATGCAGATAAACTTATAAAGAACCCTGAGATTTGATTGTTCCTTTTTAACCTGATGGCGTTGGCTTGAGCATACCCTTTTGAACAAACTTAAATCTTGGGAATCATTAACTCTTTGTGAGACTCTGTTTAATTTCTTCTTTTGTTTTTCCGTTATATTTTTGTTCTGCATATTTCATAATTTACAATTTCGGGTACAAGGCCCTCAGCAACTTTTAAAGCTTCTTGATATCACGCTAAAAATACCAAATTCGATTGAGTGACCTTGAAATACTTTCACAACGTGAAATTGGTGGCAAAGGCGAATATTTTTGTCATGATGGCCTCTCTTCAGTGGAGAGCCTTCTTTTAGTCTGAACCAAATGGGGCAGCTTTCCAGTTGATAGTCTTTTCTTAGTCGAGCGGCATGGCACATTCACTTTAGAAAGCGTTGATTTCGAACCGGAATGTTCCTCCTTAGTTCCAGTAAGTGGCTCTTGTTTGGAGGAGGTAGAAAGATCTGGAAGTTGAAATCCTTTCAAGGGACCATTGGTGACGTCACGAGTGAGTTGCGCGCGCATTTTGTGAGAACCCATTTGGACTAATATGTCTTGACGAACTTGCTTCGCCAATTGTGTTGCGGTCTCCTTATGAATACATTCTTTGGGATTGCATTGAAGAGTTACCAACGGAGCTCCTCTGAACCCGACACCATCCTTTCCCAGAACACTTGTCGTTTGAACTAACTTGTCGTTTGGAAAATGTCCTTGGTACTTTTTCAGATGCATCATTTGTTTTAACTACTGATTTCCCATCACTATGACAACCGTTATGGTTACCTGTCTTAACTTCTTCCTCCGGAACACTCCGCATCTGTTATATACACGAACTCACAGATCAACTTTTTGCGATCTATTCCTTCAGGGAGGTATGAAAATGAAAGCCGGGAATTCATTTTCAATATATCTTGTGTCTGTAATGAAAGTAGTATCATATTGATTGTATTGTATGTTTATTGACTGTTTCATACCAAACAAAATATTCATATACACATAATAAGCAAAATATTATGATTACATAAAGTGCAAAGTAGAGAATAACCATATCAGAAGGACCTTGTGGCGACATATATATATATATATATATATATATATATATATATATATATATATATATATATATATATATATATATATATATATATATATATATATATATATATATATATATATATATATATATATATATATACCCAAACACGTTCAGAAACTTTAAAAGCCTAATCCAATGTTTCGGTTCACGAGACTAAAAAAGGATAATGGAACAACTAAGAAAACATCAAAATTCAGTTTGTCACCCAACTTTTAGTTTAGTATCATTTCGCAACCATGCTGGCTAGATTTTGTTTCTCTTGCACCTATGCTTTTCCTAATGCGACGATGAATTCATCAGCCTATAAAAAATAATGTTCGCAGGATGACCCCCCCCCCTCCCCGGACATCGTCAATAGCTTTTCAGTAAATAAGCTTAAAGCAGTCGAACATGTCGGCTTTATTTTATTAACTCTTTATTTTCTTTTGGTGTATAGCTGAATATGAACAGTTAAACTGATTGAAAATATAGCAATTTGAGTGTTAGAATAGAGAGTAGTACCCAAAAAGGGAGAGGGGGACTGAGCTGCCTTATAAAAGTCTCACTGAGATAACTGGTAGTTATTAATACTTATTTTATGTTAGATTTTTGTTTTGATATTACGTTATTTTGTTATTTAAAAAGAAAAAATGATGACTAACACTTTAAATATATTCTGGCCCAATAAAAGACATGTTCCAATTTACACACGATTTTGAGGTACATTTGTTACAATGTTATGATTTTGAACGATGCTGCGGAAAGATTTTTGATTAGACCAGATTGAAAGGTATATATTTGGACTATATGTGTTAATGATTAACACTTTCATACTATAGAGTACTTGTTAAAAAGAAATTGCAACATGCTCTATACTAAGAAAATGATTTGAATCATTTTGAGGGGCCATGTAATGATTGCTATGTTTTCTTGTTTTCTATAATTAGCTACCTGAGTAAGGTGCTGCCCTCTATACTTGAAATGTTCAACCCGTTGATTCTTATGCATAATGAATGTACTTAAGCCTCCTTTTGATTCAAGCTCCTTATACCCACTGACTAGGGATCAGGTGGTCAAACCACTTTTGACTTCCATGAAGAGAACATGTGGCAGTGAAGAGCAAGGATGAGCCACACTTATTACAATTGAACTAGAGAGAGCAAAGAGGTATGTAACACTTAACCAATAACTATATATGA
The DNA here is from genome assembly GCA_963942565.1 of Maea johnstoni. Lineage (NCBI taxonomy): Eukaryota > Metazoa > Annelida > Polychaeta > Spionida > Magelonidae > Maea > Maea johnstoni. The sequence goes on from OZ012698.1 coordinate 6,020,466, forward strand.
AATAAACTAAGCTCTGCTAAGTGAACCTATTTGTATGCTACATGTAATATTGTGATATTTGTTAGTAAAATGTATTTGTCAGTAACTGATAGTAAAATGTATGGAATTCCAGTGTTTGTCATGCTACTTGTATATGTGACGTGACTATCTGCAATGTTATGTGATAAATAGTAAGTGTTTTTCTTATACTTTGTTGCAGTTTTCATGGAGTTTAATAAATAATGTCAGCTCCAGTCAAAGCCTTTGCATTTTCAATCTCAGTAGTAGCTGCTGACCCTACCTACTGCAATAGTGTTCATGGAATATTACATGGTTTCATAATATATGTAGATATATTTTGTCCTGTCCCGTATCTTCAATTTCTCAAGTTATTTTTAACCCATTCATGCTTAGATTTCACCTTAAAAGTATCAACTAAATCTATGATATTTTTTTGAAATAATTTTGGGGAAAGTGTGTATATACAAAATATATGAAGGAGAATTGTTTTGATTAACCTTTTTCCTTCAAACATTTTCCAAAAGATGTGTTTTCACCAAAATAGTTGTGCTCTTTGGAGCCACTACATGTGTGAATGGGTTAAAATGAAAAAAGACTTTGACTGTTTATTGTCTGTGGGCATGCACACAGCTGTAAAATACAGAATTATGATTGTAAACGGTCTTTACAATATCGTATTGATCAATTGAAAAAAGCATCTTCAAACTACCAGTATTACACCATGTCTATAGCGAGTAGATAGTCGAATCACTGTCTTTTCTTTTCACCCTTTTCTATTGCATGCTCTTTTATGTCAGGGTCCGACAATAGCCATAGTCCATCTAGCCAATACTAGCATAACATGTGAGAAAGTTGCCAGTGATTTGAGGTAAGGCGCTAGTTTTCGCTGGGTACTCCAGCAGTTACAACTGGCTAGTCACAAATTAGCCGCAATATGGCAGAAATAGTGACGAAAAACAAAATACCATATTCCAATACTAGCATGATGCCAAAACGTGTTTATAGGGTTAGGATTAGTAAGATATTACCCTTGGTATCTCTATTACTAGTAGAAATAGTGAAAATAAGCATTGTTATCGCAACCAAAATAATAATATTGATTATTTTATTATTTCAACTGTCTCATCAGGGTGCAACATAGATTCCAAAATATTTCTTGCCGAGCGGGGCAAGCTGCCCCTAAAGCTTACTTGTCCCGTCGGCACTTCCACTTGCCCTGCCACTCTGTTAAATAAAGGTGAGTTACATTGCAAGGACTCTGCCCAAAACATCACTTGCTGAGCGGGGCAAGTTAGGGTCTTGTTCTGCTTGCCCGATTGCCATTTTTGCCAAATAGACTTGCAACTTGCAATAGGGCAAGTGGTTATATTTGCACGCTGCTCATACTCAATCAGGTTGTTTATTTGACCTTTCACCATTTCTAATATATGCTTTGGGGCTAGTGGAGATCTGAGTAGGGCTAGTAGATTCATAGGGCTACTAGCCCTACCAGGTCACTATAGTACCTTTTTAGTAATTGTCGGACCCAGTTTGTGTTTTCACTTTATGAGATAGCGAGGAAAAATGTTGTGGTGTGGATATCATTGATTTTGTACAGTTTGTATAGTTTTGCCCTGAGATTATGGAATCCAGTGGATTTGATTATTTGACATTTGTAAATAGACTAGTGGGACAGTTGTTTTTATTTCTAAATAGACTATTTGTAAATAGACTAGTGAGACAGTTGTTTTTTCTTCCCAGTCAGTGAAAACACCGGCCGTGCCGTGCCAAAGGTTGAACTAAACTAGATCATTATTAATAGTGGTATTTGCTGTGTGGAGTCGCGTGTGAGTATGTGTGTTTGACCAAACCCTGATACCCTTACCATTTAACCCTTATGCTGCTAGCTAATTTGGCCAATACAAAATGAGGCAAAAAAACTAAAAAATGATTGAAACCCTGACAAATGGGTACTTATCTGGAAGTATAAATGTACTTAGCGAGAGCTATCCAGCAAATACCAATATGACAGGGTTTAGATGGTTTTCAAAAATCTTCGCATCCTTGTGCTTTGGATGAAAGTAGCCTCAGCACTAGAAGGGCTAATACCCTTACCAATTAAGGTGATGGGTACCATTGCAAGCCAGTTAAAAGCACTGTCCCAAAACACGCCTCAAAGCAGCATAATCCTATAACTAGGTGTATCTCCAGGTTCCTGAGTGTATCAGGTAGAGAATATCATCGCCACCTGTCATCATTCAATCCATATTCTGTTTTATTTCAAAATTTGCAACTTTTCTTTCAAATGGCATATTAATTACGCAGGTGATGGTTACTGCAGGTTCAGAGTTACTTTTGGGATATCATTGACTATGCCCAATAAAAAGTATTTTTTTGATATTTCACTGCTGAAGATTTTTACAGGCCATAACGTTGAAAATTTTAGAAATCGCCACACCAACTGCACTTGATAACCTCACGTGCTCATAGCTAGCACCTATTTATAGCATCCTGACCACAAGCCATTGTCTTGAGATCGTCGAGGTGTATCTTTGTGCAACTCTCTTTTGTTTCCAGTGCTCAGAAGTGATCAGCGAGGTATGTCCACTACTATCAAAGGGGTTCCCATGCCTCCACACACGAGATATCTTACTAAAATGTTCAATGTTATGGCCTGTAAAAATCTTTAGCAGTAAAAGATTTAAAAATTACTTCTTATTGGGCATAGTCAATGATATCCCTAAGGTAACTGTGAACCTGTAGTGACCATCATCTGCGTAAGTAATGAGATTATGTCATTTGAGTGAAAAGTTGTAAATATTGAAATGAATTAGAATATGGGTTGACTA
>OZ012698.1:6028293-6063276 GCA_963942565.1 Maea johnstoni
ATAGGACGGGAAAATTAGAAATGGCAAAAAACATATGTCCTCTCTTCAGAAATATAAGAAACGGAAACGCCCAAAAATGAAAAATTAGGGAAAATTATTACACGGAAAGATTATCCATTCTACAGTAATGTTAGGCACATGTGAAATGAATATTGATGATGACATACAAACTAATCGTAACATAATTATATGTACACATTAGCTGTGAACCAAGTGTAATGTTGTCCCCATCTCAAAAAACGATTACATCGGATGACTAAGCATTCAAATATACAGTCAAACCTCTGTTAAGCGACCGCTTATGGGAAATGTTAAAAGTGGCCTCTTAAAGAGGTGGTCTCTTAAGAAGGGGTTGGGGGTCTGAGCGAGGTTATGAAAAACATAATTTCTAACGATGACCGTGTATTACTGAGGTTGTTATGTTTAGCTGCGTTTGTTGAAATTTCTTCAATGATATTTTAAGATTGAACAATATAGAAAAATAAAAGTTGAACTCAAACATTAATTAAGGACCTTCAGATATCATATTTTCTTTCAATTTTACCGATTATTTCATCATTTCATTGTGTCCTTTCCAGTATACAAGGCCTCTAGGCATTCAAGTGACCGTTGTACGAAGGGCCATTTACTGTTAGGGATAAGATTTCATGGTCGTTGGTAGCGTCAAGCAAGTGGGCGTTTAATCAAGGTATGATATCCAGGGTATAGCCTTGGGGGATTTGGAAGTGGTCGTTCACAGCAAGTGGTCGTTTAGGAGAAGTGGTTGTTTGCACAAGTTTGACTGTACAGATATTTAAAGCAAAACATACATTCCTGACAACATTACTATGTTGCGTGCAACTAAATCAAATGTTGTTGATTACATGCGAGACAATTGTAAATACTAAATGCGAAAATAGTTACTAGTATATATACATGTAGAGTGTTGATCAATTCCAACAACGTGACATTGGATCACTCGATAGCATTGAATATGCGAAAAATACTCTACAGGGCTAAAACTACAGAACTTCTTCCGGACATCTTAACTGTTTTAGGAGCATCAAGGACTATGTAGAAAATTATCGATTGCATGCAAAATAGCTATATATACTTCAAGGAAAATAGTTCTATATACAAATAAAATGTTGACCATATCTCAAAACATGCTACTTGATCACTCGAGTGCATTTACATATGAAGCAAACAGAACTTTCCATGGCCATAACATTCTGACTAAACAACTATTTTAGGAGCATCACGGACTATATATAGCACCGTCAATTACATGTGAAATAGCTGTATATACTACAAGGGAACTAGTTATATATACAAGTAGAATGTTGACCAAATCTCAAAACATGATATAGGATCACTAGAGTTCATTTACATATCAAGCAAACAGAACTATCCATGGCCAAAACTACGGAACTTCTTCCTGACTAAATAAATATCTTAGGAGCATCAGGGACTATATATAGCATCGTAAATTACATGGGAAATAGCTGTATATACTACAAGGGAACTAGTTATATACTAGTATTCAAATAGAATGTTGACCAAATCTCAAAACATGATACTGGATCACTCGAGGGCATTTAAATATTAAGCAAACGGAACTTTCTATGGCCATAACTACGGAATTTCTTTCTGACTTAATAACTATTTTAGGAGCATCAGGGACTATATATAGCATCGTAAATTGTATGTGAAATAGCTGTATATACTGAAAGGGAACTAGTTATATATACAAGTTGAATGTTGACCAAATCTCAAAACATAATACTGGATCACTCGAGGGCATTTAAATATTAAGCAAACGGAACTTTCCATGGCCATAACTACGGAATTTCTTCCTGACTAAATAACTACCTTAGGAACATCAGGGACTATATATAGCATCGTAAATTACATGTGAAATAGCTGTATATACTACAAGGGAACTAGTTATATATACAAGTTGAATGTTGACCAAATCTCAAAACATGATATCTTATCACTAGAGTGCATTTAGATATGTAAACAGAACTGTTAACAACAGGGCTATAATCAAAACACGTAAGTTCTTCGATTTATGTGTAATGGCAGGAAATGACATACAGCTTTTAACTTATTTTGTTTAGAGCGAGGAACTTTCACATAATTTCTATTTAAAACAAGTGAACAGTACTGGGCTAAACTGTATACAGATTACTCTGTCAAGTAAATGTGACCATAATCCACAGGTGTTCATCTTTTGGATGTTTCCATTTGAATGTGAATGGAAGTGAAGGTAATGCAGGGGCATTTGAAGTGTGTGAACATGCGCATATCCTTCAGTAATTCTGTATGGAACAATTGAATAGTTTTAACTTTAGACGGAAAGTACATCTTTGTTTATAGTTATATTTTTGGTGGATTTTTGTTGAATAAGTAAACGTTAGACAGGCGCTTAAATGTGCAAGGTTCTATTGAGAAGGCAAAGTTTGCTGGAGATGATCTTATTATTGTGATATTCATTTAACAACATTAGCACGCTATGACAAAGAAGTCATTACAAAGCGGCCATTAATGTACCCATTATTCCGCATCTTGAAAATAGTAAAAATAATTACAATAATTCCTCTCACAAAAAAGGTCATTTGCAATTCTGTCAAAATGAAAAAAAATACATCTGTTATTCATATCAAAAATAAGGTAAAAAAGCTCTATTACAATGAAAGAATTTTCCACTTCACAACAAGGAAAAAACAACTTTTTGAAAATATTTGGCATATTCTAAGTATCTATTATAATGATACGTAGATCCTATATGCAGAAATCACATACTAGTATTTACCTTTCTTACAATATTAGTCTTGTGCACAAACAGAGATGTAAGCCTCTCTTCTGTCCAGTGCAACTTCTTTAAATATATTGGTTTTACAATACGCAAACTGATGGTGATAAGTACTGTACTTATATATGCATATATTATCTTCCACTACTGCTTGGCGTTGTATTTCAATGTTGATGTATTATTTCATCGATTTACATGCAACTGCATAAACCGAATTAAAAAACCAATAAAAACTGACCAATATGAGTTGAAACATTTAAGTCATCTGACATGAAATTACTAAGTCACAAATCACGCTCTGTATTCAAATCTATCCAATAAACCAAGTCAACCAATATTCTAGAACTGTCAATCATTCAGATCTCTATATTTGTTTTATGTAATACATATAACTTATAGATACCTCATCCATCCCTTAATTAAACCTCTTGACTGAGAAACTATTGCTTCTAAACAAATTCATCTCTGGTATCACTTATATGAAACCTCTGACCTCTAATAATTAGCATTACGTATACGAATACGAATACGAATACAAATACAATTACTGCCACCTATTGACGCAAAACCGTACCACATATCATATCGAAACAATCACCAATTCATAAATGAGTACACACCGCAATAATAATGGTTACTCTAGATACGATATACACTCTGAAATACATTCAACCAAAGATTTAAGTATCCACTGGTCCCTAAATATGTCAAAACAATAACAATTTACATTTACTTCATGGACAGTGACTCATTTTAAAACCCCAAACCATAGTTTACTCTTTACCATATGGACACTTTGTATATTCAGTGCATTCTTCCAATAAGCACAACTTATTAACTGGATGGATCTATACTATTTTCTTGGTGTTCAACTGCACTGATCATATCTGCTCATCTTTGCCAGGGAAAGTTTCAATATCCGAGCTATGGGCCACACACATTTATGAGTGTCTTCATTCACAAACACAATGTCACCTATTGTCAGGTTAGGTTTATTATTCTGCAATAAAAATGTTTTATAACTATATGCCACTGTTTAAGCTAGACAACATATAACATACTGGCAACCAATGTTGTGTACATAATTTCTTTTTTTTAAGTCCTCCAATGTTGTCCATTGTATGTTAAATAAGGAGGCAATGTATCACTTGTATAGAAACTTTAAATACGATTTGATATTTATGTGAGATACTGTACATTTGTGATATGTGTTTGTACCCTGTTCTTTGTTTTATATATGTTTTATAAATTTGGAAATGAAAATAAATGAACTCTGGGTTATCCATAGTTCTTCAAAAACAAAAACAAAAACAAAAACAAAAAAAAAAAGGTTAGGTTTTGGCATGAACCACTTCTGCGTGCTTTGGAAAGGTTGCAAGTACTCCTCTATCCATGCATGTCAGAAAGCAAGTAGTGACCAAGTAGTGCATGAACCACTTCTGCCTGCTTTGGAAAGGTTGCAAGTACAGCCCCATTCTCACATTCACGACTTGCAGCCACGATCGACCACGTCTCAGCAGTCCTGGTCGATCATGGTGAGTCGGCAATAGTACATGTACTGACGTATGACAGTCTAGCGAGTCTGCATCAATCGTATGGTAGTCGAATAACAGTCCTCTTTAAAAAAGAAAACCGCAAAATTTGCATAATAGCGTACTCGAAACATCAAATTCGGTCCATTCGCTAGATCGGCATAGTCGTGGCTGAAGTCGTGAATGTGAGAATGGGGCTTACTTCCTCAGCCATGCATGCCAGAAAGCATTGGCCAAGTAGTGCACATGGCGCTACCTACGTCTAATATCTGCTACATAGATTACCTGGGTCAAATGAACAAGGATAAAGGGTAGGAACTTTACAAAGTAGTGAAATTAAAGTTGATTTAGAACCTATGCCTCCAAGCTACTTGGATTGTCTTAAACTGCAGTTAACGGGCACTCATTCATAATTCGTTCAGCCATGTCTACTGATGGAGCACTGCACTACCTTACGAAATGAAGGCATGGCTTAAATTGGCATTTTCAATATGGACTGCTCTAGTGTTTAAGCATGCAATTAATCAGCAATTTTAGAATTTTTGAAGAACTATGGTGTATCCATGTAGCAGTGTTACAATATCTCTCATATATGTCTTTGACAAGTGCAAAAAGTGTATTCATATACAAAGAGTAATATGTACCTCCCATATTTAACACACACAAAACGCAAGGTGGGAAGTTTAAATGTATGTTTCCAATTTCCTTTTATGTTATATTGTAAGCATATGAAATTGTTTGGTATTTTATTAGTATTAATATGAAAAAGGTTCATTTCTATCATTCTTACAACATTATTGTCTGCTTATGTAGTTTCCCATTTTTCTCATACCTCTCTATTCTGTCATTCTGCATGGCATACATTTCTTCAGATTCTATTTCTATTTCTATCAATCTTTCGAAATGTATTAACGAATGTGGTTGTCTTTTCCCTTAGTTTTAAGCAGCAATGTTCTTTCACTTCACATCTCCAACAAAAATGAGAAGGGAGGCTCATCTGGAGTAACACCATTCTCAGGTAAATCTGCCATCTCCTGCTCACATGTTGGTGCATTCTTAACTGTGAATTCTAAACAGTATCGTAGGCATAGGTTCCAAAATCCAGTAATGCTGTCATATCTCAAACCTGAGCGAATTGATTTGTAATGGGGCTGAACTACCAGTCAAGTGTATGGTATGATAGATCTTTCTCCGTGTATTGTAGCTCTAGGTTTCATAATCCAGTAGTGCTGTCAAATCTCAAACCTAAGAGAATACATTTGTAATAGGGCTGAACTACCAGTCAAGTGTATGGTATGATAGATCTTTCGCCGTGTATTGTAGCTCTAGGTTTCATAATCCAGTAGTGCTGTCCAATCTCTGATAACACACACTAATGCCTACGGTGAGATAGTTTACTATTCATTTCTTGAAATAGGTCTACCACATGATGATACTTCGGTAATAAAGTTTGAGGTCTTGTACTCACTGGAATGAGAGCATTCTGCATTTGTCTATCTACCACCAAGACTCCATAAGTAGTAGGAACACACGGGGAAATGGTGATCTGACACTACCGGTAAGGCAGACCACAAAACTGTACTCCCCAAACATACATTATTGAGATAAAGTGTCTTATTGACCTTATAATATTAATGTTCGTATTGTCCTTATGCTAAAATACAAACACAATAACCATTTGTCAATGTCACGTGATGTCATCAGCAAAGTAAAGAGATTGCATGCTCCAATTGCTGTGTGGTCTAAGGCGTTGCGACTGACTGCCCTGTCTCTCACGAATAGTTAAGAACCAAGATGACTTGTGGTTAGACTGTGGTATAAGGGTTTTGACTGCTTGCTAAGTCTCTCACTAATGCCTAAGTTCAGAACCAAGGTGACGCAAGTGAGAAAGTTGTAGTGCCTTGTGGTTAGACTGTGGTACTGTATTTTCCTCCGCCATTTAACAACTGGCTAGTCAAGACTTATTGTAGAATAATTGACAATAAATGAAGTACCATATTCCAAAGTTCAAACCTGCGCAAACAGATTTGTAATGGGGCTTTAGGATCAGTCAACTCTATGGTACAGTAAGTTTTCGTTTATCATCAGATTCCGCTGAATGCACAACGAAGTTAGTTATGCCTCAATTTTCAATATCAGCTGCACATGAAAGTTTGGATGCACCAATTCATAGCTGTCTATATTGTCTCTTATTCCTCAATGTTTTGATAAAAGACAAATCCTGGTTTTGGATTTACGTCACTGTTAGTCAAAGTGCTGTTGATAATGAGCCCACAGATTCCTTTGCTGGATGAAAAGTTGAAAGAAAAGCAACCATACTTTTCTAGGCAGTAGGCGCCACATTCCACAATGCTGGTGGCCTGAAGGAGGGCAACACGACTACCCTTAACAGAATGTCCAACACTTTCCTTCATTTCGAAAAAGGCATTTTTCAACATCTTGCCTTCGCCTGAAAAAAAGCATTTGACTTGATGTTAATAGATACACGTATTTGGGTTAGTTCTTTTGTTTTCATCAACACAAAAGACACAAAGTAAATACTAGGTTATATGCTTTGATCTTTAAGCGTGCCACATCCCTGTAATCTTTTTATTTTTCAATCCTTTTTTATTTTCCTCCTTCAAAAAAACCTGTCAACATACAGTGTACATAAGTTGCCATCAAGGCACTTGTAAGGTTTAATATACAGTGTTACAAATATATTATGGTCTAACTATATAAATATTGGATAGTAATGAGTACTGTTTTTCAAAAAGTATTCCTTTACCTTTTACATAATGTCTGTATTTTTCTAGAAAATACATCCCTGTAATCTTGCACGTTTTCATTAAAACTCCCCAGGATAACTAAACACGTACACCATTGCAATATAATTTAATGTTTGGTATCATGAGCTTATGTGCTTATTGATTGTTTTCCAATTTTACAAAAAACGCATCTCACAACGGTAATTACAAACACTTACGACGTAAAGATAAAAGATAAAAAAAACATTGAATGTTTCTGGAATAACAAAGACTTTTAACGAACAAACTCACAATCACCGTACAGTAAACCAAAAATGGATCGTATAGGAACACTCGATTAACAAAAAATCTAGTGAAAAACATACATTCCCAAGTTCGTCGGAAGATAGTACCACACTACACGGACTCGTGATAAATATATTTTCATTTCATGAACTTAAAAGTATATGCAGATATGATGAAAAGAGAATGAGTACAACACTTACTTTCGGGTACGATATCAACGTCTGGTGAATTCTCTGTCAACAAAATATGATAAAATCATTCAGTTAGGCAAAGTGTAAACTTAAGCACGTACACAACTCGTGTATGAAATGCAGGACTAGGGTACTTACAGCAACTAGCTATACAACTGAGCAAGCAAGGGAGAAAATTGTGTCCGGAGAAAGATTTAGGAGTGACTCAGTGATAAAAACATAAAAGAAATTGGATCATTTATATTTTGACGCCTATCGCATAGATCACATAGTATAGCTCGCAAGGAGTAACCAGCAATAATAAATCAAATGGTTCTGTATAATGTGAGATTCACCAACTTCCAAAGTATAGGATTATGGATCTTAAAAGAGTTGACGTTATAGTAAGCTAGATAATTCCAACCACGGGTTCAATTAAGCAGAACTTGCCACAATTAGGTATGTTTGTATGAGTCTATCATATTTACTGGTTTTATTATAAAGAGTAAAGTGTTCACGAAATGCGGTAACTTTTGAAGAAGTTTCAAACTGGGATAGTGTTGAAAACAAACAGCCATCGTTTCCAGACCGAAAATATTGTGGTGGTCATTTGGAAAAAGAACGTTGCGACAGCGGACGTTAAGACAATGTTCAAGGCCATTAAAGCACGACTTATCACCAGAAAATACTATACATACATATATGTATGTATGCGTATGTATGTATCTATCTATATATGTATGTATGTGTGTATGTATGTACTTATGTGTGAATGTATGTATGTATGTATATATGTATGTATGTATGTATGTATGTATGTATGTATGTGTGTATGTTTGTATTTATCATTTCAATTTCATACAAAATCAAACTCACCTTTTGTACTACCTTCAGGAGTAGATGGCAAGTAAGGAACATGTAAAACTACACACACTGGGCACATCGTTATGCAGTATTCAATGGGCGGTGGTTCAACTCGTGGAGGCCATTAAAGCACGACTAATCACCAGAAAATACCATACATACATACATATATGTATGTGTGCGTATGTATCTATCTATCTATATATGTATGTATGTGTGTATGTATGTACTTATGTGTGAATGTATGTATGTATGTATGTATGTATGTATGTATGTATGTATGTATGTATGTATGTCTGTGTGTATGTTTGTATTTATCATTTCAATTTCATACAAAATCAAACTCACCTTTTGTACTACCTTCAGGAGTAGATGGCGTTGTCACGGTCCCTGCAAGTAAGGAACATGTATAACTACACACACTGGGAACATGGTTATGCAGTATTCAATGGGCGGTGGAATTGTATTGGTATCCTAATTAAAGGTATTCAATACTGATGTGAAGAGTGTTTACGTCATAAGATCAATAGAGTATTATAAAATATGTTGATAATATTATGTATGTATGTATGTATGTATGCATGTATGCATGTATGTATGTATGTATGTATGTATGTAACTATGTATGTATGGATGTATGTATGGATGTTTGTACGTGTGTGTATTTTACTTTATTACGAGTTCATACAAAATCAAACGCACCTTTTGTACTACCTTCAGAAGTAGATGGCGTTGTCACAGTCCCTGCAAGTAAGGAAAATGTATATATACACACACTGGGAATATCGTTATGCAGTATTCAATGGGCGGTGGTATTTTGTTGGTAGCCTAATTAAAGGTATTCAATACAGATGTGAAGAGTGTTTATGTTATAGGGATTAATCTAGCGGTGGAGAGCCGCGTGGCGAATTAAGGAGAGGACCTGCTGACAACCCGTCCGAGGCGCTTGCGCCGAGGGCTGGTTGTCAGCAGGTCCGAAGCTTATGTTGCCACAAGGCTCTCCATCGCTAACTTAATCACTATTATAGCATAATGAAAGAAATACACTTTTTAAAACAACATCAACTTGATTGCATCACTAAAATCACTGTCTAATTCTTCAAAAATGGTTTTAAAACTCTGAGGTGGAGCACAAAATTCCAAAATCTCAACCCAGTCCTAGGACCGGGTTCGCAACCCGGATAAGTCTGCAGCATTGTACTCAATAATGAGCAGCTTTGTCTATGCCAGAATGCTATAACATAAGACCAATAAAGTATTATTACAAATGTCAATATTATGTATGTATGTATGTATGTATGTATGTATGTATGTATGTATGTATGTATGTATGTATGTATGTATGGTTGTATGTATGTTTTTATGTATGTATGTATATATGTATGTACGTGTGTGTGTATTTAACTTTATTATGAGTTCAAACCAATTCAAACCCACCTTTTGTACTACCTTCAGAAGCAAATGGCGTCTTAACAGTCACTACAAGTAAAGAACATGTTTGTATATAGACACACTGGGAATAAGGCCATGCAGTATTCAATGGGTAGTGGTATTGTGTTGGTATCAATATTCATCTCGCTATGGATGTATTCTCTCATTCAACTGAATCTCCACCAGTGAGCAAAGTATTCCCCCTGCGCTTTAATCTACGACGTATTCTTGTACTAAACCTCCTCTACTTTATTCCACCCACCACAGGTGTTTAAACGTAGTGTAGATTGGCATCATCCTTTATTTGGGACGCTTTAGCCATGGACATACATATATATATATATATATATATATATATATATATATATATATATATATATATATATATATATATATATATATATATATATATATATATATATATATATATATATATATATATATATATATATATATATATATATATATATTCATATATGTATGTATGTATGTATGTACGTGTGTAAGTATGTATGTATGTATGTATGTATGTATGTATGTATGTATGTACTTGTGTAAGTATGTATGTATGTATGTAGGTATGTATGTTTATTTGTATGTATGTATGTATGTATGTATGTATGTATGTATGTATGTATGTATGTATGTATGTATGTATGTAATTATGTATACATATGTATGTATGCATGAATGTACGTATGTACGTTTGTATGTATGTATAAATGTGTATAAATGTATACACGAAAGTACACACGCACACATGTAAGTACGTAAGTGTGTGTGTGTGAGTGTGAGAGAGAGAGAGAGAGAGAGAGAGAGAGAGAGAGAGAGAGAGAGAGAGAGAGAGAGAGAGAGAGAGAGAGAGAGAGAGAGAGAGAGAGAGAGAATACCTGGTAAGGTTGGTGTATCGTTACTGCAGGAGCCGTAGGCACAGTTGTTTATGTTTCGGTTAAAGTACAGACCAGAACCACAGTCGTGATGAGATCCACTCCCATAAGCACAGTTATAGTAGGCTGCGCAGTTATCAGGGTCTGGTTGAACTCCAGCCAATAAGTGATTATCTGCACACAGATCTGCCACTGAAACGAGGAAAAGGCACACCAAGCGATCAATGAGAAAACGTGATACATTGAAGTCCTTATACTAATAACAAGTGTCACGTGTCACGATTGGCGTTTTAAATTTTATAAATGGTTTCAATGGTATGAACTGTTAAGAAAGGTGATTCTTATTATCGCTAATGTTACAAACTTGATTAATAGCATAACTCACACTGCCCATTGTCGGCATTAGAAACCTTAGAAGACCAACACATGAAAATGCATATGTTTTGTCTGATATATATGTAGATTTTGCTGTCTTTCTGTGGAGTATTCCATTTCTATATCTCGGCCCGTTGAGATGGTCCCCACCATACACAGGTAAAGGTTAACGGGCCTGTACGTACATTCCCAATCAAAGCATGCCCGTTACAAACATTATGATGCACAAGTATATAACTGGCCCGTTCAAAAAAGGCCCGTCACGGTCCTGTAAATTCAAAATTTCAAAAATTAAAATATTTATGGAAAAATTGTTTTTGATATCTACATTTCGAAAGAAGAATGTTCTTTGCATCCGCCGCTGCCATTTGGTATCGGCAGTCACTCTTAAGGCAGTGTAGCTTAAATTAGTTGCTATGCTGCAGGTTTTGAGGAGGTCACCATGCAACCCCATTTATTAAATCTTAACTTTAGATAGTCAAATCTGCAAATAGGATTTTTACCATGTGACCGGTCAGTACTTACCCATAAGATCTCACCTCCTAATGCCTTGCTGAGTTATTAGATCAGGCACTGACAAGAGTTCAATGCTTCTCACACTTCTGCACTAATTTCTGATCTCTGACATCATTTCTAATCTCTGACACCATATTCACGCATTCCAATCCCATGCTTCGTCAGTATCAGTGCAAAAAGAATAATGCTTGCAACAAAAACGTTTCTGCTCAATTGATTATTTTGGAATTATAGAATATATAATATTTTAAAAACATATTCAAAGTTTTATTTCAGAAGATAAAATATCAATTTGATGATATGTGGCGCTTAATGATAAAAATATGGCCACCAGATATCTCCCTGAACCCGCAACAGACCCGTATTACAGGCCCGCTAGGGCATCGTTAAAAAATAAAACTTCTAGTCTTACTATTGTCCCTTATGGGCCCTAGGCATGGGACCGTTCCAGGCGTGATACGGATCAGATACTTTTTTTTTTTTTTTTTTTTTAAAGGTTCGCCACCCTTTTTTAAGGGTGGCTCAGACATGTAAGAAGGAGAGCTTCTTTGTATATGCAGACGACACAGATAGCATGAACGATGATATGAAATGAATATGAAACTCTTCAAAGTAATCTCTCCCAATAATTGGGCGACAGACAATAAAGAGTAAGAAATGAAGGTTTTCGGTGGTTGCCCCAGTTTATAGAGGAATCGAACCCCTACTCGCCCCGGCCTGGGATTGAGCTCTGGACCCCATGCCTCCCAGCACTCAGGCCGGCAATCTTGCCACTGTACCATTGAGTCGGATCAGAAACTTAATGACATCAACAGAGGCCCTAAAACGGCCCCATTCAGACGGGCATGTAACGACCCCATTAAGACGGGCATGTAACTGCCCCATTCAGAGGGTCCAGTTAAATTGTCTTCAAAGCAACAGGCCTATTAGAATAAGGTGCCCGTTATCACAAATATGTCCCATAATGCAAAACCAACACTTATGTATTTTCTTTATTAGATGATGTATCAACGGGCTTCCCAAGAGCCCCTTTCAACATGCCCGTTATATTAACGGTCCCATGTATACCTGTGCATCATAATGCATATAATAACGGGTCTGCTTTAAATTGACATTACTGTGTACATATGACATTACTGTCTATATTACTGTGTATATAAACATGTTATTTGATTTCTCAGTTCATATCATTTTGATTTAAAAAAATAATTATAGCCTATATTCTTTTCGATCGACTCTTATAAAGTAGTTGTTTATTTATTCACATATTTTGCCACAAATCAAAGCCAAGCAATGGTAAGGATATATTTCATTGCATTGAGGTTTAATTTCAAATCCTGTTGTATGTTATTGTATTGTATATTCAATGACTGTAAAAGTACATTTTACAAAATTATACGTATACACAAATATAATAAAGCAAAAATGAACGAAATGACAATCAACAAAAGTAAATTTTAACCCAAACAATAAAATGACTATGTACATATTACTGGCACGGTTGGTTCGTATGGTTGGTGTGGTTACGGTATTATACTTAAGTCATTGTCTTCAATTCAATTCAATTCGCACTTCTCCCACTTTTAATCAAAGTAATGGGATGTTGTTTGTCAGTGATGCATTAAGAAGGTATTCTATTTTATTATACTTATGTGCCTACTCCTTTCAGTCTTCCTCTTTTATATCATCGTATATATTGCCGCCAATTCTATCAAGGATTTTAACCTTGGATGATGAAGGAAAAATATAAGGATTGCGCCCACAACACATTCTTGGCAACTAGCCAAGAGTTATTCAATACTTAGCTTTTCTCTCTTAAAGGCAATGACGTCGGATGCAGGGCCGTCTAAAGTACCATTATTGACCGTGTGTATTTAGTAGTTATGAAAATATGTTGATAAAATCTCTCACTCGGTGCAAAACTCTTACAAGGATGGTAAAAATGGTTTATCCAACTAGTATATGGTTAGTACTGATCAAGACCGAACTCACATTCAATAATCAAGACCGTTGGATGATATGCAATGGTAGTGTTGTAGATATTTGGCGGTTATGACATTTTCGAATCTCATTTGTTGTACTTCACAACATCAAACGACTTTTCTGTGCTGGGTTGCTGTTTAGAAATTTCAACATATATGGATGAATTGTTAAATTACGGTGTAATCTGTGAACATGAGCAACCGTGGCAACCTTCTTGAGTCATATGTTTGCCCAAATATATTTACTAGACATTAACTCCAAAAGGCACAGAAGTAGCCGCAAGTGTAAAATAGGCTTACATTCTTGAATAGACTTTTTATGATATTACCATTTTAGAAATCGTCAAGGCATACACACCCAATTGAAGGAAACCAATTTATTGTATGTTGCATGCCACTGTTATGTTTTGAATGGAGAGTGATAACAATGGTATAAATGTTACATAGACGTTATATAGAGCATTCGCCATAATAAAATGCTACATAGATCATTACTTCATTAAAAGTGATATTTTTCTTTTTTGTTGTATTTTCCGATGTTCTTTCCCGTCAAACTGTATCATACATTTCCCCAGAAATAACTCGTATAAAGTTCAGATTTGATGAAGTGATTTGAAAATATTGGATTTTCACAATTTCTTTAGTGAAATGTACAACAAATTAATTCTTTCTTAACAATTATACTAGATTAGTAACATATGCTTACCTATGAGTTTCTGTTGCCATGCCATAGTTATCATGACGATCAGCAGATGACGACTCATCTTGATGGGGAGATGGCTGTGATCTGAATGATGTGCATCCCCTAGAACAGAGTTCTTAAGACAGCATCGATTTGACAAACCAACCCCCTCTCTGTTCAGTGCATGGAATTGCCCACGCTAATTACAAAAACATATTCCCACATATAGAATACTAATTTCCTGACATTGAAATCGCAAGTACGGCTTGTGACATATCGATTTTTCCTCAGGATGATTGTGATATTTAAGTGACAAGTCGAATATTTCCAAACAGACTCAATTATATAATGGTAAGTGTTGTTTCTTACGAGTGGACTCCAAATATAGGTGTTATTCTTTACTTAAGCTAATGGACTTGATAGGGAAGTCGAAAAACTATGTAAATATTGTGTTCACGCTTCCTGCTTAAGGTCCTTCAGTACAGCATAGCGTCGCCACTGGTCTCTTCAATCGGCTGCAGATGGGGTGCACCCGTCCTGACCGCTGACACCCCAATCTCAAGCAAGGGCGCGTTTTTTCAACCTTGACCACATTCTTGCCTGTGATCCCAAACATTGACCTGGTTAATTGAGGCATTCTCCTGTGTTCCGAGTTATTTCAAAAATAGCCAGAAGTGAACTGTTGGTCAAAAACCAATTAAAAATCAAAGAACGTCTCCTTTGCAAGCCCTATTAATGCACGACTGAAATTAAGTTTATTTTGGTCGCAGGCAATTTCAATCTTAATTTCTATATAAATATATGTATATTTTCTATGTATCCAAATAAATTACAGCAAAGGAATTTTGAGCGGTTGAAAATGAAATACTACAGAAACTGTCTGCGATGTGCGCATAACAGACAGACACACCACAAGCAATCAACCCTTGGTTTACTGCATAGAAAACAAGGTCCAGTGATTTCCGTAACACCACTAGATGGCAGTACCAATTTGATTCAAGAGTATGCCGTTTTGCGAATTTCAGATAAACAACAACTGGAAATTCTAGTTTTAATGGCGTTATATGTACCTTGTATTACCGCGCACAGGCATACCACAATCGTAATTAATGAGACAGTTGCTAAATCGAGTGTGGGGCCAATTGAAACCCGTCCAGCGACAATGCAAATGGCGACCGAGTGAGTATTTTGGTGCACATGATCACTTCAGGCATAAACTGTATAGAGTTGGCAGCATCATATGAGTTTATTTTGCGGTATGCCTGTGGGTATGTTAACAAACAAACCCATATTGGACTTCAAAAACCTTACTGTTGCATAATTTGGTCGTCAAATCTAAACGTTTGGATGTTGTAATTTTCCCTTTGTTTTGATCAATATTTTCGTTTGTTTTGCACTACCAGCAGTTTAATGTTATGGTTTTCATGCAGGTTGGGTGTCTTCGTGCTCTGCACCTATGCATTATATAGACCCTCTGATATGATGGGCATACAGCCTGATACAGGCTGTATTCTAGGGAAGTCGGTTAACACTCTTTAAGCCCCTACTGAAGCACCTTATACAGGACAATTCGCTCAATTCACGTATTTCTACGAAACTAGCTACATAAATTTGTTGGAACACCCTCTCTTTTGAGTCATGTATATTTAAGGGTTGGGGTGTTTCATTCTCCCCAAAAGGGGTCCCATTTCAGGGTATCTAGAGACAAGTGTTAAACAATTGCAGAACCTCATGCAGTAATTACAGAGAAGTCAAAAGACAAAAAAGTATACTGCTGGTATGCATTCTTTGGTATAAGTATTTTTGATTTTCAAACTTAAAAAATGTGGTCCCATTGTTTTGTTGTCATTTTCTTGGGGGGGGGGGGGGGGCGCTACTCTGGCAAGTTGACCTACGGCACCTCCGTATTGTGGGAAGTTTGTCGAAGTTATAGAAAAAAATCTCCACAATCAGAATTGTTTCTAACTTGCTCATAGTGTTCTTAGTACCATATATTATAATAATACAGTTTCAAAACTGGGGGGCACCTTATAACCAACATTTCATGCAGAACGCTTCAATGCAGGAAGTTGGTGAAGTTAAAGAAAAAATATCCACAATGTATATATATATATATATATATATATATATATATATATATATATATATATATATATATATCTATATCTATGTATATATATATATATATATATATATATATATATATATATATATATATCTATATCTATATATATATATATATATATATATATATATAGATATATTACAAATTGTTCATTGATGAACCGATATATCGTTGACAGATTTTGGACTCCCCTAAGGTTTCGGTCGAAAATAAAGTCTCGGTTATAGGTCACAGCTAAATGAAATAGGGGTTTTGAATTATGGAAAATAGTGATGTACATGAAGAATGCGTTTGCCTTTTTCTACTATCAAATCTTAGCTAAAGAAATACATGTAGTTGTGTTTGATATATTTGCAATGTTTACTTATTGCACTTTTACTGATAAGTTCGGAATTTGTGCCAAGTGTGGTATCATTAGCTTTTTAGAGTGAGACCATATTTTGCTATCTAGTGCATTCTGTAGATTTGAAGAGGGCTAGAGGTCACAGGTTTAAGTCTGAGCTGGAACCCCTATAGCTCTCCTCTTGTCGCTTTATATATGTGTGGCGTTGTGAAAGGCTGTCTATGGAGATTCTAGAGTCAAAGGACCTATTTGGAACTATTTGTTGATAGAAACACGGTTTCCATCTTGACCTGATATGACCTAAGCTGTTGAAAGTAACGTAAAACCAATTCCTTCCTTCCTTCCCTACCTAGTGCTCCCTATAGAATAATCAGATCGACAAAGAAAATCACAAACACAAACGTAATTGCAGGCTTATCTTACGAAGATAACTTTTGAATATGTACTACACAAAGTGGGGGACATAGGCCAATGCTCTAACCTCAGCGAAAACACCATTGAGCCTTGCCAGTACGAACACTTAGCCAAGCTCTCTCAATAAGAAATACGTATCTTCCTGCACTTATCATCAACGATGAGAAGACTTTTCACATCCGATAAAGTTTAAGGTGCTGTTCAAGCACTCTCTCTCTCTCTCTCTCTCTCTCTCTCTCTCTCTCTCTCTCTCTCTCTCTCTCTCTCTCTCTCTCTCTCTCTCTCTCTCTCTTAAATACATTATCTTTTTATATAACTCGAACAGCTGACACACAAGAGATGTGATACGGCATTGGTGAAATTCAAACGTTGCTGGAATGGGTTGGATATACAGAGATCATATGTTTTGGTGGAATCGGGTATATTGGCAACTACTAAATACTAGTATTATAGATTGGAAAGTATATCATAACAATGAAAAGCAACAAAATAAATGCGAGGAAGCATACACCTAGAAAGAACCATTCACAATGTTTATATCAGATGCATACACTTAGGAATGAAAACCTATACTGGTTATATTGAAAACGTACACTTAGGAAGTTGAAGCTAAGATAGTTATATTTAAATCACACTCTTAAGAGGTTAGGTTATAACGGGTGTATAGCCATCATAAACTTGAGTCAATTGTAGTTTCATTAAGCAATTTATTCATATGTTTCATTAGATAGGTTTGACTGTTTTTAAGTACATACGATATGCTATTGTCCAAATAGATCACATAACATGTATATCTTACAAACATTTGAACACTTCTCAATGGAATATATCAAGCGCATTATTCACTGGTGGTGATTCAGTAATAAGCGGTATACGTAAATATTAGAATAATTTCGAACTATTTGAGAATTGGAGAGTCATGAGTAAAGCATTTTGCATTTAATTTCTAGCCCACACAAAACGTTGTCTATTACATGTAAGAGGTGAATATATTTTTACCTCCTCATGTAGGAATGGCTTGGATTTTAGGTAAGGGCATGCCACTGTGGTGTATTATACCAGATATTATATGTCTCTTGTTGTACATTGTAACCTCGCAATTTAAAGATCCCTTTGGATCCTCATCATAACAAAAGTTACATATTTGCTTCCAAATAAACCTGATGTACAGATATTTAACACAAACTTAAAGAAGAAGAATGCACCTCTGACAAAAAGTCGAGTATATCAGAAGAAATTAGTTTTAAGTAGTCATTTAATCTGGAAAATACTTTGTTCTCTCTTTAACAACACATTAGCTTATTGGCAATTACCTTGTCTCTTAGTTCCCATAACTTTATTTCTGATATTAAATACTTCCTTTTCAGTGGTATAAATGTAATGACGACCATCACTTTTTGTATAAAATCAAGAAGGAGAAACGTGTGGTGTGTCCCTACTGAGAAGGAATGGGAGCCTCCTTTCAGACCCCAGAAAAGCTGACATATTAAACAGGCAGATGTGACAGACCACACATCCAGAAAAATCAGGAGGATGGGTTTTCATTTTGGTAAGAAGAGAATATATGTGCCAATGTGAAGATAGACGCCTCTGGGGAATTTGTGGTGGATTACTTGGGCCTAAAAGGCTGGAAAACACGTCACAGTAGACTGCTTCTTCATAGGCCATTTAGCAGGGACTTTTATATCCCCTGGATCAACTGGGAAAGCATGTCCACTACACCACAGGAAATAATGTCTGTAACCCATACAGAGGATCTACTCAAATCTGCTAGTGATCATTCACTTACGCAAGTGATCGACTACAAAACCAGGAAA
The DNA here is from genome assembly GCA_963942565.1 of Maea johnstoni. Lineage (NCBI taxonomy): Eukaryota > Metazoa > Annelida > Polychaeta > Spionida > Magelonidae > Maea > Maea johnstoni. Next base: position 6,047,261 of record OZ012698.1, read on the forward strand.
GAAAACATTCTTAACCTTTTCTACACCCCTACACGTATGACCCGCACAGAAGGAATACCTCTGCTGTCACAATCCGACCACAATATTATATTTGTAATTATCAATGCACAAGCCACCATTACTAAGAAAAAAACAATTCCTCAATTTTTGTACCGCAAGGTTGACTGGGGGCCATTTTTCAAGACCTCAACAACCTGATCATCTCAGAGGGTGACATCCTGGGAAATGGGACTACTTTGAGGGCAACATTCAGAATGGAGGAAAGAAGCATGTCGGATCTAGGGCACAGAAACAGGCAAATCATTAATTCTGGGTCATCAAGGATTTCACAAAACTCTACAACAAGAGGGAAAAGGCTTTCAAAAAGTCTGAAACAACAAATAAAGAGAAAGAAAAAAAGTCTTTTGAAAGCTCGGTCATGATGCCAAACGAGAAACAAAGTTGGCTCATCAACGCTACACAGACGGAATCTTTAATCTTGATAATCCTAACAACTATCCTGGAGAGAAGAAAATGGTGGCAAAATGTGACTGGTCATGAATGAAATTGAGAAGTAGAGACTTGTGTGGTGTGTCCCTACTGAGAAGGAATAAGAGCCTCCTTTCAGACCCCAGAAAAGCTAACATATTAAACAGGCAGTATTGTCTAGTCTTTGCTGAGGACTCGTTCCAACTACAATCAAAAGGTCCCCATCCATTTGACTCGTCTTCTTGTGTCAAAGTGACATCAAAGCGAGTACAAAAACTCTTATTAGGACTTAATCCTACTAGGGCAAATGGGCAGAAAAGATCACACTCTGCTGTCAATAAAAATTGACAAACATATTCCAATACACTACCACAGATGGAACCGTTCCATGGCAGTGGCTTCAAGCTTTGGTCAGCTCTATATTCAAGAAAGGAGAAAAACACTTGACAGCTGAAAAGTCTCACGGTAATCTGTGTGTTGCGATCTGTGTGAACATATTGTTGCCATGGATGAGTGATTATGAATACCTCTGTTATAGTTTGAATCGTAGTATTGAATAATTTGGTTGAGATATGAGACCATAGATTAAAATAAAATTAAGATAGAAAATAGCTTATATCTTGACAATTAGTCCCTTAATTTCTTCTAGCACTTTTTATCAGGTCAGCTGCTTTTTCTGCTATTGCCATAGTTGGCGCATGCGTATTCCCAGATGTTATGGTTGGCATTATAGATGCATCCACGACCCGAAGGTTCTTGATGCCCCGCACTCTGTAAAAAGAAAGAGCATGCAAATAAAACCATAAGTGTTAGATGAATATCTAGAGATATCAAATATTAGCATCAATGAGAATTTCTCTTTTTAGATTGGATCACATTTATCAAATTATTATCAGTAAATACATGTAAATGTAGTATCCGTTTATTAATTATTCAATTATCATCGTGACATATCATAACATGAAAAACAGCTTTATACATGTATTCCAAGTGACCTCACAAGAAATACCAACCTATATAGTTTTATCATACGTTATGCAAGGAGTCCAAAGTAAGTATAATTTCTATAAATTTTTCCACTAACTTTGGAAAAATTTCAACAAAGATCATATCCTTCAATTATGCGTACTCGAGGGATGTGAATAGATAAAAAGCAGTAAGGAGGACAATGTAGCGTTTATTATATCTTTTTCCTATTTCTTATTTCAAATGAAATTTTGAAATTCATTTCAAAGTCCCAAATTTACAAGCTTAATTTCGAAATTGAAAATAGAGATTTTACTCATCCCTAATCAAATAAGAAAAAAACGAGCAAGGGCATGGGCCTAATGAGACACAAGTTACACATATGTAGTACCTTAACTGATTGTCGACAACAGCAGATGTATCGCTATCGGGGCCCATTTTGCAGGTACCAACTGAATGCGTGCCTGCCAGTGTCATATGCTTGATATAGCACAGCCAATAGGAATAACTGTGGAGACTGCCCTCCTTGGCACAAACAGGGTGCAACCTCTCACTCAGCCTGATACCCGCTTCCTGGAATGCCCGGGTGTCCACCATGCCTTTAGCTATTTGGACACCTACAAAGACAAATATGCAAATATGATTGGAAAATGTAATTTTGATTATTCGGGTACATTTAGATTCAAAAAGATAGTTCTGACTTTGAATTGTCTTTTCAAATTATAGAATATAAAACAAATTGTTTCAAACACCATGCCCTTGCTCAGCCTAGTTTTGAACTCCTGAATGTCAGAATGATCTTTGGCTTTATGCATTTCAATTATTCAACTAGTTACACTAACCCGATTTGCTACCTTAAGAATTGTCATTCACCAATGATCAATCCTCCCTAGGCAAAAGGAAGTCTGACAATTTTAATGAAATCCTGCAAGCAAAAGCAATTTTGTAATACATTTTGGAGAGGGAATTTTATACAGAATGTTACCAACAACTCTGCCACAAATATATTTTTTAAACCATTCTTAATGTATAGTTTACTGTCTAAAATATAACACATCCAAACGACTGCATTAAGAAGGATTAGTTAAGCGAGTATGTACTTTTATTGACTGCTATCAAAGTTACAAAAACATAAAAATACAATTTTGCAACAACAGAGCATCATATGAATGGGTAATAGCAAATACAAATGAACACAGGATGTTTAACTTTAGTAACGAAATTACACAGACCTAGCTTATAATTAACATAAATAAAAGCAATTACAGCACTCATAAATAGCCAGGCAATGATGAAATGTTGCATAGTAAGGAGAATATTTGATGGAGAGAAGATCTTAACAATACCATTCTATTCTTCAATTCTTACATTACTATTCTTCAAATAATTTGTAAAATCGTTTTTTATTTAAAAGTTAAAGTTAAAATCAAAAATGCCATAGATACAGAGGTCGTTTTTTTTGGTGGGGGGGTTGGGCGAACCTTTAGCCATGATTGGGGCTATTCTACACTTTCTTTGTTTCAAATGGCTCGGGTGTCCTCACCTTTCATCAGAAAGTGTATATATATATATATATATATATATATATATATATATATATATATATATATATATATATATATATATATATATATATATATATATATATATATATATATATATATATATATATATATATATATATATACATATATATATATACATATATATATATACATATATATATATATATATATATATATATATATATATATATATATATATATATATATATATATATATATATATACATATATATATATATACATATATATATATATACATATATATATATACATATATATATATATATACATATATATATATATATATATATATATATATATATATATATATATATATATATATATATATATATGTATATATATATATATGTATATATATATATATGTATATATATATATGTATATATATATATATGTATATATATATATATATGTATATATATATATATATATATATATATATATATATATATATATATATATATATATATATATATACATATATATATACACTTTCTTTGTTTCAAATGGCTCTAGTGTCCTCACCTTCCATCAGTACATCTACATCTTGTTGCTCAGTAAGAAACCTTGGATCGATAACCGGCTTAACAAAAGGGTCCCCCGACTGCAGTCTCACGCTACCACGGCTTTTAGGGTGCAGAAGTTGTGGTAATATTGTTACTGCCTTATCGGAACCTTCCAGTTCCTTAAAGAGTTTATCGTAAATCTGTAGTATAAATCAAAGAAAAAGAAAACAAGTTAATGCAACATCATTATGGATTCCAAATTTGCAGTAAGTTATCTAATTTGAAAAGGTAATAATATGGGGTGAAAAGGAATGCAAAGTACCTTTTTAAAAACGTATGGCCGTTGACACAATATGACAATCTCAATATGTTTTTTGTACTAAAATGTATAGGGGTAACTGTGTTACGTGTGCCAACCTGATGACCCTGTGGTCAAAGGCGTTGCCAATGACTACTACAGTGGCTCCCACCACTGCCAAGATTGGAATAGCTGTGGGGGCATATGAGAAAGTTGCAAGCGACTCAGAGTTAGGCGGTGATTCTCGCCTTTACTCTGATTTCCTCCACCATTTATAACTGGCTAGTCATTACTACCGCTGGCGTCACACAGGCAGGACACGCATCAAGTCACTGCTAGGACCTGAAACGATGTGGAATTTCTTTCAAATATATTTTGTTCAATTCCTGATCATGACAGGATCCTAGGTGATGTCCTAGCATCATCGTGGTTGTCCTAGGTGCAGCCACGACAAGTGGCTTGTCTTGGCAAATACAGTCAAACCTCTGTAAAGCGACCGGTCAAGGGAAATCTCAAAAGTGGTCTTTTAAAGAGGTGGTCTCTTAAGAAGGGGTTGAGGGTCTGAGCGAGGTTATGAAAAAACAAAGAATTTCCAACAATTACCTGGAATTATTGAGGTTGTTATGTTTAGCTGCGTTTGTGGAAATTTTCTCATTAATATTTCAAGAATAAACAATTCTGAAAAATAAAAGTTGAACTATATCATTAATTGAGGACCCTCAGAAATGATATACTTTCAATTTTTCCCCGATAAGTTCATTATTTTATTGTGCCCTTTCCAATATACAAGGCATATAGGCATTCAAGTGGCCGTTGAATAAAGGACCATTTACTCTTAGGGATAAAATTTCATGGCCGTTGGTCGCGTCAAGCAAGTGGTCGCTTAATCGAGGTAAAATATACAGGTAATAGCCTTGGGGGGATTTGAAACGGTCGTTCAAGGCAAGTAGTCGTTTAAGAGAAGTGGTCGTTGAGGCAAGTTTGACTGTACTTGTACATGTCAAAGTACTTTGCCAGGACAAGCAGGACAAGCTAGACAAAAATAAAGTCTGTTACAAGTCTTAGCAGTGTCTGGGACATGTCCTATGACAGTCCGCAACCTCTTGGTTGTGTCTTGCAGTTAAACTTTGTGGTTTTGCGGTTTATGAGAAAGCCACAAAGTTTAACTGCAAGACACAACCAAGACGTTGCAGACTGTCTTAGGACACATCCCAGACACTGCTAGGAAGGTTCGCCGACATAAATTTTGTCCTGCTCGTCGGGCTTGTTCTGGCGAAATACTTGGACATGTTCAAATATTTGCCAAGACAAGCCATTTGTCGGGGTTGCACATAGGACAACCACAATGTTGCTAGGACATCACCTAGGACGCTGTCACGATCAGGAATTGAACGAAATTTCACATGACTTCGTTTTTTTTCATCACATATATGCCATATTTAGGCTAGCGCTATAAATATAGCACTATGCCAGGAAAGGACTAAGCTATAATGAACATTTTGATTAAAATAACCATTGCACTTTGAAAACAGTGTGCGTGACTTCTTGAATTTAATCATCTACTATCCCTAAATTTAGGTGCATTCAAATTTGACAAGAGCAGGTTCGCCCTGGTAGCCGATGGGCTAAGATTTTGTCAGTTGCATATTTCTACTGCCAGGGTTTGAACCTGGCTTTTGTGGAATATGAGAAAGCTGAACATAAGTTAGGATAGAAAGTGGCTTTCCCAAGAGATCTTGGTTTCCTCTACCATAAACGGTTGGCTAGTCACGTTACAGCTTTATTATGGTAAACAAAGTGTGTTTAACAAAATTCAAATGCCAAATCTAATTTACAATGATAGGGTCGCATTCATGTTATTGATGAGATTTAAGGTGCTCTCACTGCATCATTATCGATTTCCTTTGGTTTTCCCGACAGAATCTACTACCCACATGACAGGTTATGTAAACTAAAATCAATATTTGTCCAATATCTGTAGCCAACGCTGCAATTAACAGCGTTTAAATGTTGTAAATACTTTATATAGCAGACAAAATGAAGAAAAATAACTTATTTAATATGAATTTTTTCAACAGTACCTTTTCCTTAATGTTTCCAAATGCTCTTGGGAAAACTAACGCGTAGGTCATGAAATGTAGGGTTGGGTATGGTTCAGCCGGTCCTTGGTGCGAATGCCGCATAGTTCCGAAACCATCAATACCTGTAGCCGCAAAAATGCCTACAGAAATAAACATAATAACTAGTCATGTGAATTATATATATATATATATATATATATATATATATATATATATATATATATATATATATATATATATATATATATATATATATATATATATACATAAATATATATATATATATATATATATATATTTATATATATATATATATATATATATATATATATATATATATATATATATATATATATATATATATATATATATATATATATATATGCCTACAGAAATAAACATAATAACTAGTCATGTGAATTATATATATATATATATATATATATATATATATATATATATATATATATATATATATATATATATATATATATATATATATATATATATATATATATACATACATACATACATACATACATACATACATACATACATACATACATACATACATACATACATACATATATATATATATATATATATATATATATATATTTATATATATATATATATATATATATATATATATATATATATATATATATATATATATATATATATATATATATATATATATGCCTACAGAAATAAACATAATAACTAGTCATGTGAATTATGGGTGATTTTTTGGTTAGAATAGTAATACACATTTATAATATTGAAGTATATGAATACTCAAGACTGCTGGTAAGATAGGAATGCCTCTTTGAGGGATAATGACTATTTGTTAGACCTTACCTGAACCAAATAATTTATACTGTAGGATTGCCGAATATGAGTTTAGGTCCTCAAGGCGAAATCCTGTGGAGTTTGCTGCCTCGAACAGGATTGCAGGTTGGATATGGTCGTGTAGATTTTCACCTACGGGTAGATCCGCCAAAACCGGAATCTAAGAGTAAACCATAAGCGTATTAGAGCTACACTTACACAGAGAGATCAACTCATGAGGTCACCACCATTTTGACTCATGAGCTCATGGACACGCATTTTTTAAAATAAAGATTCATTATTCAGCCAATCAATTACGAAAGAAATACTTACTGATGGAGAATCGCTAACATTTACGTGGGTATTTCATTTTATTTGTACCACAGTTGCTTGCTTGCCTTCCACCAATCAGAGGCCTCGAAAAGTGTAGGGTTATAGGACATAACCCACACTTTTCAAACCTTTGTTATCTAAGCTGCCTAAACCCAAAGGTGTTACCCAAGGGTATACTTTTCTCGGCCTGTGATTGGTGGAAGGCAGTCAACTGTGGTACAAGCCACATAGACTCCTCGGAAGCTGTGGTGTATGGGATACCCTTGGGGTTACTCGGCTTCGCCTCGTAACACCTTGGGTATATCCCATACACCACAGCTTCCTTGGGGTCTATCTATCACTTATATATATACATATATATATATATATATATATATATATATACATATATATATATATATATATATATATATATATATATATATATATATATATATATATATATATATATATATATATATATATATATATATATATATACTAGAAAAGTACCCGTCCTACGGACGGTAACCACAAAATTTCTTTTTACGTCAAAAATATCAGGGCACCCAGATATCCTTGCAACCACACACTTAGGGCTACCTAACCTATGGATCAATAATTCAAGAGGCTTGGTAACCATATACGCCATTGATAGATTTTTCATATAGAAAGATATCATTTATGAATTTTTGTCATTCGGTATGATTTACAGACTCGTTTACAACTTTTTAAAGCTAAGATTATTAATGGGGTAGGTTAGAGGAGGAGACAAATAATAATAATAATTGATATTTGATATAGCGCCCTTTCCACCTATAATGTTCAAAAGCACTTTAGAGTCATTGGACAGTTGTCATGGTCCATATAGTCAATTAAACTCCTTTCGAAATAGCAATGTTTTCAGCTGTTTCTTGAAGTTTTGCACACTATCAGCAGCCTTGGTGTTGTCAGGGAGCTCATTCCAAAGGCGTGGTGCATAGGCACAGAATGCTCTGTCACCAAACCTTTTCAGATTAGTGAGTGGTATCTGTAATAAGTTCTTAGTGTTTGATCTTAGAGTCCTTGTATTAGCTTGTTTGACTAACAGTTCCCTCAAGTATAGAGGGGCACATCCTTGCATGCATTTGAAAGTCAAAAGCAGAATCTTGAACTCAATCCTTTTCCTGATGGGCAGCCAGTGAAGATCTTTTAGAACTGGTGTAATGTGATCATACTTTTTGGAGCCACTAACCACTCTAGCAGCATTGTTTTGGACTTTCTGGAGCCTGCATAGCAGCTCATCAGTAATTCCACAGAGAAGTCCATTACAATAGTCAAGGCGTGATGTCACCAGTGAGACGATGGCACTCTTGGTTGTATCAGTATTGAGAAATTTCCTTATTTTCCCAATGTTCCTAAGGTGGTAATTTGCAGACTTGATACCTTTTGATACATGTGCAGACATATTCATGTTCGGATCAAAAACAGCGCCCAGATTACCGACGGGTTCATTAAGAACTGGTACTATTACACCATTTACGGTAATACTAGGAATGGAGATTTTCGCCCGCATCTGTGGGGTACCCATGACCAGCACCTCTGTCTTGTCTGCATTCAATTTCAGTTTATTTTGAGACATCCATGTGTAGATGTCAGTGAGGCAGTTTTCCAACTTAGCTACACCTTCGTCCACTACACGCTGATTGATAGGTTTGATAGAGATGTAGAGTTGCGTATCATCCGCATAAGCATGGAGTTCTAGACCATGCTTTCGTATCAGTATTCCTAAGGGTAGGAGGTAAATCAGGAAGAGCAGAGGGCCCAACACTGATCCTTGTGGTACAGACCATAGGATTTCCTGTGATGCGGAGAATGAATCATCTATCTGAACTCGAAGAGTACGGTCACCCAGATATGAACGGAACCATTCAAGGGCTGGCCCTGTTATACCCAGAGTGCTTTCCATTCTAGAAAACAGCACATCATGGTCGATGGTATCAAATGCTGCACTTAGGTCAAGAAGGATCAGTATAACAATTCCATGCTGGTCAATGCTTGTAAGAATGTCATTCAGTACCTTCACCAGTGCTGTCTCTGTGCTGTGACCGGGTTTATATGCCGATTGAAGGTATTCATGTAGATTGTTATCTGTCATGTAACTTGTCAGTCGCTGAGCAACCACCCTCTCTAAGACCTTTGATACAAACGAAAGGTTGCTAACAGGGCGGTAGTTTTTTAGTATCTCAGGGTCTAAGGTAGCTTTTTTAAGCAGAGGGGTGACCACAGCTGATTTCATAGATGCAGGTACTTCACTTGACCTCAGTGAAGCGTTAATGATGTCTGTGATTGTTGGAAGCAGTTCATTTTTGGCATCCCTGATGATCCAAGTGGGTATCGGTCCAATGTACAACTTTTCGAAGGAGATTTACATATGATCTTCCATACCTCCTCCTGTGTTGTGGTTTGAAGAAAGCTTAAGGTTGAGGGAGGCTTATCCTGGGGTATGTTCAGGTCGATGTCAGAGCAATCAGGTAGCTCATCTCTGATTTTGTCAATTTTTTCTTTGAAAAATGTTGCAAATCTATTTGCGAGGTCCTGAGCAGAACTATACGCTGGCAATTTTGTTGTTTTGTGTCGAAAAAGAAGGTTGTCTATAATTTTTGAAATAGCTTTTGAGTCATTACCGCATTCTGTGATTCTTTCATTGAAGTAGGTTGCTTTACTGTCTAGTAGTAAAGTATTATACTTGCACTTCTCAGCCCTGTAGATTTCTTTGTGAACGGTAAGGCCGGTCCTTCGCCACAGTCTCTCAGCTTTCCTACTTTCATTTTTTGCCTGATGTAGTTCATCCGTGAACCATGGTTGTAGGGGTCGAACTACAACAGACTTCTCTTTCTTTGGTGCGTGCTTGTCACGGATGCTGGTAAGATGAACATTGTATCTGTTCAGAAGATCTGAAACAGATTCACTATGATCATTAACCACGAGCCCTTGCACAATATCTTCCCTAAAACTGGGCAGGTCGATGGATCGGAGTTTTCTAGTCACTATTTTCTTTTCCTGCAGGTGTGGCTTGGGATGGTGGACAGTGCATAACAGTAGGTTGTGATCTGTTATCATATCACCCACCTTGACCTCTTGGATCAAGTCGTCTGTAGCTCGACACATAATAACATCAAGTGTGTGCCCAGACATATGAGTGGATGTATTCACACACTGCAGGATGTTGAATGACTCCAGCAACTCTGTGAGTTTCCGAGTAGCAGATGTATAAACAAAGATGTATAAACCTCTTACACTTGAATGGTAGACTCTAATGCATTCTACAGGAACTGTGATATAACAATTCGTAGCTTTTCTTGCTTTCTCCTCTGCCACTTAGGGATACGTAGTGACGGGTACCGTAGTAAACGGCGAACACCACCTACATACCCTTAGCCCCCATTGCCATACTCATCACGCACCCCAACCTAATTGGAGTTGAAGAATGTCGTGAGAGAAAGCTCGCAATCGTTCACTGCGCTGTATTCTCTCTTGGCAATAATGCAATTTCAATAAAAGTGCAACACAGTAATCTGCTTAGCATAATTGGCCAACTAAACATTTGCAAGTTATTTGATTGAATAAATGTGGTCAGTTCATATATAAATGTCAAAATCGTAAATAGTTTAAAACATTTATTGAAAGAAATATTCTGTATTTTACCAATTTGCGAAATTCAGTGCTCTTTACACGTATGTTGGTAACTTCCTATGTTGTTTTAAAGCTGCACATGAATATTAATTGACCTAAGTTCCGCAGGTTAGGTGCTAAATATAATTATATATGTATATATATATATATATATATATATATATATATATATATATATATATATATATATATATATATATATATATATATATATATATATATATATACCGGCTATATATATATGTATATGCTATCAATGAAATATTTTGGGAATAAAGTCCAGATACGAAAAAAAACGTGGAAAGAATGTGTATGAGTTGGCCAGTAAGCATATTGGTATGATTCTACCCAAAAATTATTTCCAAATGATACTTTTATGTGGATATCCTCCCCCTCCCCCCGAAACATGATAAATGGGCTTTTCTTTGAGCTGCTACGCTATGATTGTTAAGGAAATGTAAAAACAATACTATTTCAATAATTGTTGAAGAAAAACATATTCCAAAGGAGGCACAATCTTCGTTCAAACACGGATTAATTCCAAGCATACCCAAAGCGAGGTATGGGCATGAGGTGGTTCTATAAAATATACATAGACATTAAGTTCCATCACAATTTATTTTGATAAAGATAACTTTCAAACTGCATCTATTATATACTGGCTGTATGGAAAACATTTTTTGGAACTATAGAAAAATCCGAATTTTTCGCAAGCTCAAATATGCAAGTTACCCATGCACCACCGTAGTATGCTGAATTGTTTGGGTTTGTTCAAATGCTCTCTCTCTCTCTAAGCGCACAACCTTTGATTGTGTTTTTCCCAAGGGATGTGTCCGTACGCTCTTAGCGCCGATGCAGGCATTGTCCATTGTGTCCATGCCGCCTAAACCCTTTCGGTGCATGCCCAGGTTCCCTTTGATTACCCGGGTAAGCTACGCTACTACAGTGTGCGTGCTTCTGCCACCGGACAACCAACAAAGTCTGTGCAGTGCAACCCCATTGTGGAAGCAGAAGTTTGATATCGGTTGTACTATATATCGCCGGGTGGTCATACCAACACCCGGCCGTGCTTGAGGATAAGAAATCAGCATCAAAAGCCCCTTTTTGTTTAATTTTTCAAAATTAGTTTACGTTAAGAACCATCTACATACACTCGTCCACCAAACTGCAAACTCAGAATTAGGCAAACAGGCGCGGCAACGGAGATCATGCGTTGCAAAGGATTGGGCCTCCTCTCTTATAATATATATATATATATATATATATATATATATATATATATATATATATATATATATATATATATATATATATATATATATATATATATATATGTATATATATATGTTACATTAAGATGGTCAAATCAGGGATTTAGTGGAAGCCCTCAAACCTTCAGGGATTTTGTCAAATCCCTGTTTCACTCAGGGTTTTGACTAAATCCCTAAAATTTCCAGGCATTTCCTAAATCTCTGGAAATAGGAGGGTCATTTTTGACCCTTTTACTGGTCGTATTTCAGTGCTTCCTTGGATGGTTAGTTTGGTACTACTTATGATTCCTGACTATCAAGGTAATGAGGATTTGGCTCAATACTTGGTATTGCGCAGAAGAATTTATGCTCAACCAAAGTTTCTTTCTTGATGATGATAATAATAATAACTATTATAATAATACTCATCGTTTCCATTGTTATCATTATAGGTCGTATTCGGGATTGTGGTATAATAAGTTGTAGTATTGAGATTAGAAGTAGGAGTCTGTTTTGTAGTATTGTATTTTGTATTTGAATTTTGTTTTTCGTCACATTTATGCCAATTGTGGCTAATTCTTGACTAGCCAGTTATAAGTGGTGAAGGAAACCAGAGTACCCGGCGAAAACCACCGCCTAGCCCCAAGTCACTGGCAACTTTCTCACATGCCCAGACCGGGATTCGAACCCAGTGGTGAGAGACAGCGTACAGTCAGTGGCGGCGCCTTAGACCACACGGCCGTCAGAGCAGGCCCTATTAGTAGTATTGTCTGAGTATGGGTATTCTTATTAAAATAACTGATAGTGGTTGTACAGGGTGTCCCCCGAAAAAATGCAACGAGCTACGTTTCCCCAAATTTCAAGAAAAATAGGAAGCCAGTATATATTTTTTGTACACTGTTGAAAAGCTACATATCTCAGCTCAGCACTATAAAAAATCAAGATGAAATAATATTCCTATGGGGATATCGCCCCAAACATGACACCCCCTCTGAAGTGAAGTTTTGCACGACAGGTATTGGCCTGTTAACACACAAGCTAACTCTCATTTCACCAGCTTTCATCTTTTTTAACGTGCTTCAATCATTTGGTGAAACAAAGCCCTGGTTTACTCGTCAAAATACAAATGAATGACCAGTCAATTATGACCAAAATCACTTGGAATTGCCTTTTTCAATAATTTGAGTGGAGCAATTGCCTGATCACTGGACAGTCTCTTCCTAAGCTTCCATTGCAACTGTTATGAGTAAAACCTACCTGAAACTGGTTCAGATGTTCCTTCGGCCCAACACCAGATAGCATGAGAAGTTTTGGAGAACCAATAGCACCTGCAGAGAGGATTACTTCCCTTGAAGCTCTGACGCTAGACAACTTGTTGTGGCGTACGTATTCTACACCAGTCGCTGTTTTTGTATCCTTGTCGATAACAACCTGGAAATATAGCCAGAATTTCACGTAAACTTGTTATTTGAATACTGGTACATTTTTCGTAACATTTCCTGTCAATGAAGCCTACATCGTAAGCACACAATAGATGACAAATTGTAACAGGTTATGTCTTTTGCTATCCTTTCATTTGAAACTACCTCATGATCAAGAGATGACGTCACTGACGAATGTCATTGATTGAACATTGTCTCTCGTTTAAACCATAGTTTTAGGATGACCGAAACAGGCTTCAGAAAAAACCCTGTGCACGTCATTATTTGAAGTTGGAAATTAAACATTTATCGAACCTTTATTTTCTGTAGTAAATTTACCTTAGTTACAAAGGCATTCGTCGCCACGTGTAGGTTTTCTCTGCGCATGACAGGACGTAGGAAACAGGAAGCCGTGCTACACCGTAAGCCATTTGGGCTGATGGCCCTCTGTCCAGTTGTGTATCCTAGGCAAGAAAATGGTAATACATTTTAAGCCAATCAAGATCCTTCCTCTTTTCTAGTTTTCGTATGGATGGACATATATAAAATTAGAGAGAATTTTCACTTATGCAAAAGGTGGCAGGCATATATATATGCAAGATGTAGCAATTGAAATTTAATGATGGGAATTTGGCATTTATTCAACGAAAAGACGCCTATAGATTATAGAATGGTTGAATATTTTGCTTTTATCATTTCATTGAAACATGTATAAACAAATTTCCAAAACCACAGGTAGTTTCATCAGGAAATTTTGCAAGTTATCAAAATTCAGGATAATGGAAAAGATATAGTAATGACACAGCGTAACCTTGATTTTCATCACGGTCGTTACCCAATTTAAGTTCCTAAGGAGCTTACCTGTATCTGTTTTACCGTTGATATCACTCGTGATTTCAAACCCTTGTTCCTTAAAGGCATCATCAAATATTCTAGATATTGGAAATCGTTCGGCATCTTTTACATAAAGAGGTCCGTCGGAGCCATGATAATAAGCTGGAGTATAAGAGTGGTGATAAAGTGGGTTGTCTCTAAATTAAATAAAACAAAATAGGGAGGGGGGGGGGGTGTTATTAAATGAAACATGCGTGATAACTCATAGGAATTTTTTTTTTAAATTGCAGGACGGGGGATATGAATATCTGGACTTTCCTATAGTACTCCTCTTTTTCTGGGACAGGCCTAAACAGGCCTTGACGATATGCTTACATATGTCCTGAAATTATTTGTCATTTCACTATTATCTATTTATCTTTTCATTTACTATTTTTTAAAGATTTAGTTTCATAACAATAATTCATTCTTATTACTATATATTTCTATAACTTAATTAGGCACTTCACCATGTCTCAGTCGAGCTTTGAAAATGAAACTATATGATATGTATGTATGTATGTTTGTATGTATGTGTATATATATATATATATATATATATATATATATATATATATATATATATATATATATATATATATATATATATATATATATATTTATATATTTATATATATATATATATATATATATATATATATATATATATATATATATATATATATATATATATATATATATATATATATATATATATATATATATATATATATATAAGTATATGTATATATATATATATATATATATATATATATATATATATATATATATATATATATATATATATATATATATATATATATATATATATATGTGTGTGTGTGTGTGTGTGTGTGTGTGGAGAGAGAGAGAGAGAGAGAGAGAGAGAGAGAGAGAGAGAGAGAGAGAGAGAGAGAGAGAGAGAGAGAGAGAGATTGACTTACTGTTCTCCCTAATGGTAGGATTCAGTTGATGCTCTGACTTTTTAAAATATGGCAGCAGCTCTTCATAACTCCATCCTGTGTTACCAAGGGCAGACCACCCGTCATAGTCATGGCGGCTTCCTCGATTGTAAACCATATGGTTTAGAACACTTGTTCCGCCTAAGACTTTTCCACAATACACACTGCATTTCTGAAATTGTGATATTACGTTTAACCCTTATGCTGCTGGTGGCTTGGCTTATTTGGCCAATATAAAAATACATGAAAAATGATTGAATCCACGGCACATGGGTACTCATCTGAGAGTACTCAGTGAGAGCTATCAAATGAATACCGGCATGATTGGGTTTATGTGGTTTTCAGAAACCTTTGCATCCTTGTGCTTTGGATGGAAGTAGCCTCAGTATTGAAAGGGTTAATATTTCAAAATATACACATTAGCGTCACGTGTCAGTAGATCACCTATGAATATCAGCTAGCCATTTAAGGTCGCTTAATGTATCATGATTACGCCTAAATACGGCAGAAAAGATGACAATAGTCAAAACTAAGGTCGCATATGAGATTAATTGGACCAAGTTTGGACTGAACCTTTCCTTTATATTGCTCTTTCCTTATATATATAACATAGCTGATGTTTAACATTTCTCATATTTTTTCTCTAATCCTTTTAATTGTTGTTGCCATAGCTCATACATAATGAACACAGGAAGTGAAAGCAATGTATGCATTGTGATAAAGGCAAAGCAATGAAACATCATTTACATTATATTATTGTTTGACATCGACATGTCAATAGAAAAGC
>OZ012698.1:6068476-6080976 GCA_963942565.1 Maea johnstoni
TATAGATTTGGATTCACGTGATGTTTCCTTCACTTCCATAATCGTACTATAGATGATACGTATCTTAAATACATACAAAACTTTACACAGGAATTTTTTTATTGATACAGAACTGGATGAAATAAAAATCAGTCACTCTGCACCCTTTGTAAAAAGTAATGACGATAGCATTGAACAAATGTTATTCATATATCGAATGATTCAAGATTTTTGGAGTTTTGTAACAGAATGGCTGGCAGAAATTGGTTTCCAAAAATTATAATCGATCAATAAAAAGCATCTTGTTAGAATATTAAGAAAATAATATCCCCTTAAATTTTGATTAATCAATCGTGTCATATATAACGCAATGAGGTTTGATATAAAACACACAAGCAACAGGTCATCAATGGTATGAACAATATTTATTAAACGGAAAGATACATAGGAAACTTGAATTATCGACAAGCTATATTTGTTAAAGAAATGGGCCTCTATCACCATTTACTTAGATGAGACCTCCTAAAATTAATTACTTCCATAGTATATGGTAGAGTAAAATCCTTTGCTTGTATAAAATAGTGTCTGAGCATGTGCATTTATAACTACAATATTCTTTAGTTATTAGATCGTTCTTTGTTACAACCCAGATTATTCTCATTATGTCAAACATAACTATCCAATTATCATCATCACATACTATCCAAGCCAGTAATACTACAACCAGTGGTATTTATAACGATACAGTACTGTTTTCCAACATTAATTTTACATACAGCGTTTATAAATATATACTATAAAGCATGTAATCTTACATCAGCTGGCAATGTAACGTCAATCCACTGATTTCTAAAAAAGATATTCTTTCAGCTGTATATTATCTATTGAGCGATGATCAAAGCTGCCTTGCAAGAAAATATACAATACAATTCTTAAAGATTAAAAGAAAAGGTTTAAGTAAGTGTAGGAGCAATTATGCAAACACTTCTTCATTTCACCACCACAATTATATTCGCTTCTAACTTCTAAGTATAGACCACTGTGTAATTTGCATCTCCTGTTTACCAACTACAGTTCCTATAACCTATGAGGGATCATTATAGAATTAAACTCAATTCAGGATAAAGAGGAGAAAATGTGCTTTGAAAGCTCGGTCATGATGCCAAATAAGAAAGACAGTTGATCTATCAATACTACACTGAATGGAATCTTCAATCTTGATAATTCTAGCAACATTCCTGGAGAGAGGAAAATGGATGCAAAATGCTTCTGGTCATGTATAAAATCAAGAAGGAAAGACTTGTGTGGTTTGACCATACTGAGAGGGAATGAGAGCCTCCTGTCAGACCCCTGAAAAGCTGACTTATTATACAAGCAGTATTATTTAGTCTTTACCGGGAAATTGTCACAGCTAGCATCAAAAGGACCCCATCCATTTGACTCGTCTTCTTGTATCCAAATGATTTCAAAGAGAGTACGAAAACTTTTATTAGAATAAGGCAAAATGGTCAGACAAGATAGCTCTACTGCTGTTAAGGCAACTGACAAACATCTTCCTATCCACCACCACAGACGGAACAGTTCTATGACAATGGTCTCAAGCTTTGGTCAGCCCTATTTTCAAGAAAGAAGAAAAGCTGTGTGCTGCAATCTGTGTGAACATATTCTTGCCATGAGTGGATACCTCTACTTTAGTTTGAATCTTAATGCATAGTATTGAATGAATAGGTTGAGATATGAGACCATAAATCAAGATAAAATTAAGATAAAAAGTAGCTTATATCTTGACAATTAGTCCCTTAATCTTTTCTAGCACTTTTTATCAGGTCAGCTGCTTTTTCTGCTATTGCCACAGTTGGCGCATGCGTATTCCCAGATGTTATGGTTGGCATTTCTCCAAACAAGGAACAGACACACTGAGACACCAACATTTTCTTGTCGCCACTCCCGGAAATTCATTTTGACAAAATCTGCGTTGTGCGTAAGTAGTCTGCACAAATAAGGCGACACCTTCTATCGGTGGAATATGGAAAAGAATTTGACATCCCTTACCCAAAGCTGGTGCGCACCACACAATTGGTGGGGATTACATTGGCACTAACCCGTGACTACCCATCTATACAATGTAGTGCATCTGCGGGGCAACTGACTACACATGCCCCACAGGGACATTGTCACCCAACTATAGCACTACAACAACACCACCTAGACTTTGGAAATTAGGTATGGCACTACAAATGAACTACTCATACTTAACTGACAACCATAGCACTATCTTAACACTACAGGGACTAATAGCGAAGCACTTATATGACACTACAACTGCACTAGTGAGACTTGGTAAAGAGACTTTTGAAAGATAATCTTGGTGACACTACAAACACAACACAATTTCATAGTTCAAGTTGAGATCTGCATGACAAAACTGGTTGGAAATTTTCAGACGAACCGGCCCAACTATTACCCGTTTTAACTGCCATTCACATAACTGCGGTACTGCTTCTCCAAATAAGGTAATTTCTCTTGATTTTTTTTGCTTTAAGGGACTCATACAGGACTGGGCATATGAAAGGCCATTAAATAAATATGTCAAGCATCATCAGAGATGCTTTTCAGGTATATCATTCTCAACTGAAACAGAGAATTACCCTCATACATGTATAACGCACTCATTGGCTGTATATGCATAATCCGGCAGAGGAGGATAATTCCCCATTATTGTTTCATTCTAATAATTGAGTCTTTCTGCAATATTTGTAGAACACTTTAAAGGAAGTATATAAGTTCCTGAATTTATATAGGTCTGTTTGCTTTTTATTGATCTCTGCATTTGTACCTTTGAAATGATGGTATGCTTGCAATGTTGTATCACTTTCTCATATAGGTTTTATACACTTGTAGAAAATATAAACATGCATGTGAAGAGAAAGTTTTATAAAAGGGCAAATCATATCTACTTTTGCACTAATTATCTTATCATGTACTGATACCTACAGTTCATAGCAGTGTTTATGTAACACAAAACTCAATTCGCAGCACAAACAATTTTATTATTTTTAATACAAATATTATTCTGATAATTATCAACATACACATTTATGTATGTTGATTAATTATTTCCATCGCTATGAAGTATTTTGTCTTTTTTATTATGAATCCCATGGTGTATGTTCTATGATTGACTGCATATGTAGTGTCATAATTTGCATGTAGTGCCAATGTAGTGTCATAATTTGCATGTAGTGCCAATGTAGTGTCATAATTTGCATGAAGTGCCAATGTAGTGTCATGATTTGCATGTAGTGCCAATGTAGTCAGCTAATTTATATTTTTCGAAAGCACTACATTGACACCACCTTTGCACTATCTTGGCACCAGTGATGATATGAATAGCACTACGTTTGGACTACTCTTCGTTGTCACACATTCTGATGACACTATGCAGTGCTATTGTAGTGTGAACTACATTGTGGCTACATTGGCACTACATGTTGACTTTGGGTAAGGGATCCTATTATACACTGATACCAATATTTTCTCATCGCAATGCCCGAAGTTCATTTGGACAAAATCTGTCTTGTGCGCAGTAGTCTACGCTACAAACATGGTCACCTCTATTGGCAGAACATGGCAAAATACGATGTCATGGTACGAGAGACTCCCGTCACGGATTACAATCTTCGTTGTTCACCGTAAAAAAGCTAACTCAACAATTTCAATGCGGGTTTAAATGGATAGAACTGCCACGATTCATTCTACATGTCATCTAATTCTAGTTGAAATCTGTTAGGAAATGACGATCTTGCAATGGGTAAAATTCGTAAAAAAAATGTTATGCCATATTTCCGGTCAATCGCTACTCATACTGTGTGGCTATTGCATAAATACAAAAGTCATATCAAAGAGTTTTTCAAAATGTTCCCACGAAGAACTAGCAAAGAATGACGTCACAGATAACAAATTCGTAATTTACGACTGCATTTGAAGGCAAATGCATAAATATTATCAAACTGCGTGAGCATTAAAACTTTGTTTTGTCGTCACATTACTTAGTACATACACAATCTAAATCATAAAGTCAATCCATTTATTTTTTCAATGCAGTCATAGTAGGAGAAATGAGGCCAAAATACTTCATTTGAATCGCACTTTTGAGATGAAACCCTCATGGATCTACTTGACAAAATTCGCCCATTATGACAGGTTGGTCCTTTAATGAGATCAACAATAAAACCTGAACTACATATCTCACGATCGAAATGTAGCTTCTGCTGTTCGACCAAATCTGCATATTAAAATTTCAAAGTGGCCTAGTTCGTTAAAGGTTGTGTTAATTCAATTATTTCTGCACCATGACTCTAATGCCATGTCATACTTAGGATTAATGTATGGAAAACTATTCAAATGATATCTTTTAAAATCTCTGGTTATTGCTACTTATGTGTAATAGGGAGACACGGCAGTCTGCGATTTTCAACGTACTTAGTGAATAGACGCTCCAGTGTGGGTACTTGATCGTACGTAAACAAGTGTACTTACCTATGATGTAGTCGTAGTGGTCATCTAAATGTTCTCTGACCAGTGACGGGGTTGGGAAGTAGAGATAGTAGTAGATAATTACCCCTAGAAGTACTACGAGCAGTGACACAGCGGCCGCCATGCTAGGGGATTGTTCAAGTGCTAGGGATTGTGCGTTATATATAGATGGAAACGAGTCGTAAAACGTATATAGGCCAGACGATATGTAAAACAAGCACACTGCTCCACTAACCTGCCTCCGTAACCTGTCAAACCTTTTGGATAGATGGCAATGCGGTATGCTAATGGGAGTAGTAAGATGTTGCAATACTCTGTGCACTAAATGGCCAAAGGTGGGTCTGAAGCATATGTAGACATGTAGGTACAGGCGCAAGTTTATAAAAAGTATACATGTACATAGTTTATACATAGACCCATACACATCTCTTTCTCTCTCTCTCTCTCTCTCTCTCTCTCTCTCTCTCTCTCTCTCTCTCTCTCTCTCTCTCTCTCTCTCTCTCTCTCTCTCTCTCTCTCTCCTTCTCTAGGTTCAGGCGTAAGTTTATAAAAAGTGTACATGTACATAGTTTATACATAGACCCATACACATCTCTCTCTCTCTCTCTCTCTCTCTCTCTCTCTCTCTCTCTCTCTCTCTCTCTCTCTCCTTCTCTAGGTTCAGGCGTAAGTTTATAAAAAGTATACATGTACATAGTTTATACATACACCCATGTTCAAATTTGTCATAAGTGATAATGATGAAAAAGAGTAACACAGCATAACTTGAAATTTCTGTTTTGTCTTTGGATGACCCAAGCTGTCTAAGGCGACGTAAAACCAATTCATTCATTCCTTTCCTCTGTTCTTCCGTATGTAATCATCAGATGCACAAGAAAATCACAAACACATTCTAGTAACCTAACTGCATGCATGTATTATAATAATAGCATGACTTTTGACTATTTATTACATTTATAAAATGAATTGGGGTGCATAGGCAAATGCTTTATTCTCAGTGAAAAGGCCATAAACCATAAGAACAATATTCATCGTCATCTTAACTTTATCAAGAAGAAGTCTTTAATCTTCATGAGAAAATTCCCAAAAGAAAATATTTCTTGGACCTGTTCTGGTTTACTGTACAAACTAGCCAATTTCAGAAATCCCTAATGACAGGCATTCTGATGCTAGAAATTGATAGTCACACTCAATTTGATATGCATTTTGGCATGAAAATGATATTCATGGTTGGGGGGGTGGGCCTTTTCAAGATTGGGGGGATAGATGAGCAAAATATTAAAAGTTTGGAAAAAATAAATATTCATGAAAAAACATTAAGGTTTACTTTCATCAGCATCATATTCTGAACTCAATATACAATATGGAATGATAAAAAACAAAGTTTCATATAGGTTCAAAACTGTCCACATCCTGCAAAGTAAATCATATATGCTCGATCATAATTCGAGCGTAATTTGCAGAACCAAAGTGCAGTACATCACATTTCAAGATGAAATAACACGTACATATTACCAGATTATAATTTGAGAGAATATATGAGATTAGCACAGGTGCATGACATTGACATTCTCATTCAAACTACTTTATAAAAAAATATTTTATGTTGAATACCAACCCTCTTTAACTAATGTATACAAGGAGAGAACACAAAAAGAGTCACCAGATACCACATTTCTTTTTTGGGGATATGTTAAAAGCAATAAGGATATTCCAGTTTTCACAAAATATATACTATTAAAAGCTTCAAATAACTTGAATAGACAAAAAGCAATACTAGCACAACTGTACTTATAACCAATAAGGCATACCCACAGCATATCCACTTCTCACCAAAATCATTCTATTTAAAATGTTTGCGAATACTGGTTGCACATCTGCCCACTGGACTTTTTGACACAATTGAGCTTTTACACTTCATGAGACATGAGGAAAAACATTTCTTGCCGCATGGTATCTCTGACTGAACCACACTTACCAAGGCTGAAAATAGTAACGGTGTGAGGCCTTCCTGGACAATACACTATCAATCGAGGTCACTTGAGATACAAAGAATCTATAAGGAACAGCTACAGGAGTTTACTTTAGTTTTGTTGTTGTGGGTGCCCTGCATATGCCCTTTTGAAATATCTAGTATGTTGAATTTCATACAAGTGACCAAGGGTCACTAAGTCACAAAATTCACCCTTTCGCCCAGCGAGCGCGTTCAAATGAAATTCACATAATCTATATTTATTAGTCTATAAGTAAGGCCTTCTTTGAAATGTCACTACTGGATCTCCTCCAACATCATCATAGTTTACCCATAACATAGGTTTTTGATCATCTGGATACAGTTATAGCTGAAATATAAGTCAATGCAAATATGCTGACACATGTCATTTCAGAGTGGTCATATGCAACATCCAGGTCGAATGTTGGGGAATATGTTAGCAATTATGAACAAGCAACACCTCATCTACATGATCATATGGGTTTCGGTTAAATGCATGAAACTTTAAAAATTTGGGTAATTTGTATAGTAAACCACAACAGGTCTTTGGCAGAGAAGACCTGTATAGATTTGGATTCACATAATATTTCTAGGTTCTTCATCTTTAGCAATCGTACTACAGATGATACAGTGCATGTACCTTAAATACATATAATTTAGAAGGTTACCCAGGAAAATCTTTCCAAATAAAAAAACTGCATAAAGTAGGAATCAAAGATTTGCCACTCTGCACCTTTTGTAAAAATGATAACGATGATGGACATATGTTATTCATATGTCCAATAATTTAGGATTTTAGTAACAGAATGACTGGTAGAAATTGGCTACAATAAGGACAACCCTTCAATACAGTTAGATATTAGCATCCCTTTTAACGTTGTTATATCTATCTCTTAAAGAAGTCATTTATAATGTAATGAAATCTGATTAATGAAAACGCATAAGTATCAGGTTATCAATAGTGTGAACATATTTATTGTACAGAAAGATACAAAGCAGGTCTAAAATGTAGGCAAGCTTTTTTTGACAAAAATGGGTCTTTATGGGCTATTACACACAGTATCTCCTTAGAAAAATATCTTCTTAACATGAATACTTTAATTATATGGTTTATATGGTAGAGATAAATCAGTTGTTTATGTGAAGTAGTGTCCCTGCAAGGACAACTGTAGCTACACTATTCTTATATTGTTATCTTTTCCGTTGTTACCACCCATAATATTCTATAGGATGTGTTTAAACAGCAATATACTTCTCGTATGAATGTGATCAGTGATGTGAACTGGGGTTTAAGTAGTGTTTAAGTAGGATTAAGTAGTTTGAATCGTTATGATTTGTATTGCATCTGAATAGGTTTTGATACAATGATAATGGGAGCCATTGGTTCCCTATTCATATATATATATATATATATATATATATATATATATATATATATATATATATATATATATATATATATATATATATATATATATATATATATATATATATATATTTATATATATATATATATATTTACATAGGTATAGATATGAAATCAGAGATTAAAAAATATTAAGAACCAAATTCAATTATATCTTGTCAATTATTCCCTCAATTTGTTCTAGCACTTTTTATCAGGTCAGCTGCTTTTTCTGCTATTGCGACAGTTGGCGCATGCGTATTACCAGATGTTTCAGTTGGCATTATAGATGCATCCACGACCCGAAGGTTCTTGATACCCCGTACTCTGTAAAAAAAGTGTTTGCAAATTTTAACACAAGTGTTACATTGTGATTCAGATATCTAAAGTATTAATATCAATACAGTCGCACTTTTTATCACGTCTTTTTATCAGTGAATACAAGTTTCATGGGCGTATCAGCGCCCATGACTATGATTCGCTCCACAGAGGGCGAGCTAAATCTCTTGGACTGCTTCCGACCTCGCTAAGAATCGCGAGATCAGAAGACGCTCCCACGCAATGTGATTGTTGCGTGTTTCTGAACGTGCAACAATCACATCACGTGAACTAGTCACAGCTGGCCGTAATTGGGTCACGGATCACAAAGTGCAGTATTACTTTGACAGTGACCCTGAGCGGCAATAATATGATGCTGGCATAGCCAAGAAGCGAGCGCGAAGCTTTGGATGATTTCACTTCTTTTCCGTTCCGACCAAGAGATTGACCTAAACTAAATGGCATACACATTATTTCGATTTCAAGCTGTCGCAAAATCTACATTTTGCAACCGATTGTAAAGGAAATTGATAGCCAAACGGAATAGATCGTTGCGGTTCTAAAGATCTAAATTTCATTAAAATTGACCCACGGAATGGCGAGCAATTGATTTTTTATTGTGAACGCACATTGCCGGCTGTATGAGAATCTGAGAAAGATCGCTCAGGATAGCCTCCCAACTTATCAGCCTTTCCTGAGACGAAACTAAGTATGTTTTTTCGCGTTTTGACCTTGTGAAATTTTAAAAATGAAAGATAAAAGATACTTGAAATAGAGAAAAAAAATGAAAACAGGAAGTGAAATGAAATTGTAAAAAAATAAAACTTATGAAAGATCCGCTACAATAGACCAGGTGACTACGCCCACAAGCGAAGTGCAAATCGGTTAAAGTATCTAATTAGGTCACCGTTTCCTGTATCCTTTGTCCATTTCCTATTTCAAATTTAAATTTTGAAATTCACTTCCTTCGAATGTGTAATTTTACAAGCTTATTTTCGTAATTGAAAAATAGAAATTTTCCTCATTTATATTTGAGAGAGAAATTATATAAATATGGAGACGGGCCTAATGAGACACCAGTTACAACAATGTAGTACCTTAACTGATTGTCGACAACAGCAGAGGTGTCGCTATCGGGGCCCATTTTGCAGGTACCAACTGAATGCGGGCCTGTCAACGTCATATGCTTGATATAGCATAGCCAATAGGAATAGCTGTGGAGGCTGCCCTCCTGGGCACACACAGGGTGCAACCTCTCACTCAGCCTGATACCAGCTTCCTGGAACGCCCGGGTGTCCACCATGCCTTTAGCTATACGGATACCTGTGAATGCAAATACTATAGTGTTAACTGAAATAGGGAATTTTTAATTTGGAATTTCATTCTCCACTTTGTCTGCCTTACAATAATGAAACTGCGCAAAACACACACTTAGCTTACAATTAACATAATTAACATACATTTAAGCAATATTACTATTAATGAGTTTTGTTAGGACCTTAATTACGCAGTTGTTCTTTTAATTTTGAAATTAATTTGTATTGTCAGAAAAGACCAGCAGGACACATAGCAAGGCATAAAGCTGTAAAATTGTCTTGATGTATATACAATATATCAATACATATGAGGGTCTTTGATACCTTCATATAATAAATTGATGAGTTCATGATATAATGGATACCATAAACCTAGGAGTGTATCATATGTTTCCGCACAATATTTCTCAATGTGAAACAGGTCTTCAAGTATCTGGCCAATTATCAGTCGGCTTCTTTTTGCTTCTGTTTGAGTGTCTTATCAATCTTGCTGCAATGGTCATCGGATTAAGCAGTTTGTACTTTTTCCTAGTTCATATGAGATGATGGTTTTTGCATCCAAAGTATAATTGTTGAATCGTTTTGCCTTCACCCACGTTAAATCTTTCCAAAGTGAATCTGCCTCTTCACATTTGTATAATAAATGTTCCAATGCTTTTACCTCACTACAGAAGCAATATTTCTCATCATCAAGGATTTTCATTTTTACTAGTTCCCTTTTTGTTGCAATTCTGTAGTCAAGTATCCTATACTGAATGTATCTCATAAACATATTAGCATTTGTTCTATGATTGGTAATGAAGGCTTGTTTGAAATCATCTGCTCCTAAAGACAGTTCAGCTTTTTTTCTATTCCATTTCACTACCAGATCGAAACAGATGTTTACCTCGTCACTGTTCAAAATATTTTATAGCGTGTTAGCCCATTTTCTATATATGTTGATAATGCTATTGAATTTAGTGTTTACTGGTTGTTCAAAATATTTCAATTGGTTTTTGGTTAATGAATATTTCGACAGATATTTCTCATTTTGAAGTATTCCTTCTTTGGATCAGAAATTATTACAATCCCCTTTCCCTCAACTCATGAATATATAGGTTACCAATTTTATCATTAAAGCAAAGTGGTATCTTGCCTAGATCCTCTGCATTCTTTTGGTCTAATTCCTGTGTGCTATTCTAGAATATATTCAAAAATGATTTTCCAAAATGGATCTGTCACTTTTTCATAAAGGTCTTCAGTGTATGTACTACCAAGGAACATGCATTGGTCTATCCCGATTTTTGAGGAATATTAGTCCTGTTACCTGTATCCTCATCCCTGGTACTTTGAGGCATATAGAAAATAAAATTGAATTGTGTAGCTTCATTCCTCCCGAAAGTTGTTGACCATTCTAGTCTGAATTGCCCTTCTCCCATCAGTCTCGTGGCTCTATCTACCCCATTCTTTGTTATTATTTTTCAATGTTGATGGGTAGACCGGACACCTTCTTAAACCAATGGAAAATATCTAAGGTCTTCTCACTGTGTCGTTATCTGCTTTTAAAAATAAAGTTGTATCATCTACACACAATAAAAGCTTTTTCTTTCCCTATCTCCCCACCATCAGTCCTATCACGTGTCCACACCCCCTAAATACTGTCAAAAGTATTTTAGCCCTGAGAACAAAGGGATATGGCGAGACAGGGTCATCCTGCCTTCATCCTCTTTCTAACACTATTTTTTTATGAGAAATAGTTATCGCCAAAATTGAAACATGTGTTAGTAAAGTTTCATTTCATGGTATCGAATGCCTTGGAGTAGTCTATTATCATCATTAGACCATTTTGAATTGAATTTCAAAATTCAAAATCAAGGTGATCATCAAAGATAAGAAAGGTGATCTCCCTAATGTATCTTCCTGTTATAAAACCAGTTTGGTCAGTATTCACTAAGTCATTTAGGGGTGTTTAATGGGTTCTGCTATTATTTGTAAAAATAATTTATATATACAGTTTAGAAGGGTGAGAGGTCTTCAGCTTTTTAGATTGTTTCTAAGTTAAGCTGCTTTTGGGATACATGTGATCGTTCTGCGTATTATTGAGTTACGGATAGTGTTGTTACGTAGGAAGCCTTTTAAAGCTCTATGTATCCAATGACTTATTTCCTTAATAGAAATCTATAAAAAAATGTTAGTAAAACTGTCTGGGCCAGGAGCTTTACTATTTTTGCTTAAATGTACTGCATGCATGACTTCTAGAATTTGTTTTCCTGTTCAGGAGATCTTGGGTAAATTAGTTAAATTATGTTCATTTCTGATTATCTGATTGAGAGTTCCCTTTTGAACTGAATAAATCTTTCTAAAATTTGTGCTTGTTTTTTTCAAAATAACTTGAGTCTCTGTTATATTAGTGCCATCCTATATGATTAGTTTTAATATCTTCTTAAGAATGTTTTCTGGTTATTAGGCTAAAACATATTTGGATGTAATTTCTCCTTCCATGCTCATTATAGTGCTGGATCTTATCTTCATTCCTTTTAGTTTATGTTCTCTAATATAGTCTAATTGGATTTTGAGGCTTTCTAACACTGATTCAGATTGTTCATTCCTATTTAATTCGAGGGTTTGTAATTTTTCTATTTATTATTTTTCTTCTTTGTGTCTATCTCTAGCTTTCCTATTCGAAAAAGCAATTATAACTCCCCTCATCTGGCATAACATTTTCTCAATGAAGAGGCTTGCTAAAATCATTAGTTCAAGTTTTTCTATTAGTAATACCTGCGTAATTAGGATTATAAGGGGTGATAGCGTAAGTTCTTTTGATTATGTTTATCTCTTTCCTAATCACTGTTTTAGTTCTTCATCTTCTAATAGACGAGATTATATAATACTTGCTTTGGGTGCAAAATTTAAATTTGATATGAGATAT
The DNA here is from genome assembly GCA_963942565.1 of Maea johnstoni. NCBI lineage: Eukaryota > Metazoa > Annelida > Polychaeta > Spionida > Magelonidae > Maea > Maea johnstoni. The sequence continues at coordinate 6,080,932 of OZ012698.1, forward strand.
GAAAGTAATCTAGCCTGACTATCTCATAAGGACTTTTGGTCCCCC
>OZ012698.1:6085976-6091572 GCA_963942565.1 Maea johnstoni
AAATCATTCCTTAGACATGTCAACAAGTACAGGATACAGACATCTCAATTTTGTTGCCTTGATGCATTTTTGGCCAGCTTGGGATACACAATGATATATATTTGCATAAGAATACAGAACATAGTTAATAAAGAACATAGCGTGGTATAGGAAGAAAGGAAACAAATTATATTGTGATATCTGATAAAGTGGCAATGATGTTTTTAAGGATGCATTCCTCAAAAGTGTTAGTGAGCAATGAATATTTATTATTTCTTTCATACAGAATCTGTATGTAATCCTTGTAAAAAATTCATTTCACTCTTAATCATTTTAATTATGAATAGTTGTTCCTACCTATTCATAGAGTTGTAAATAACCTTCTTTGTGACTATAAACAATACTATTTATACAAAGCGCTTTTTCTAGTTCCCCTGTATTGGTCTTAGAATCTGATAATTTGTAACCCTTAATCCCTAAATCTATGATCCCTTTTTCGATTTCCGACAATATTTGTTTGGAAACCCTACAATATAACATCACATGTTTCATACTCTCTTCATCTCCCTTGCCGAATGAGCATAAATTGGTGTTTATTTCCCATTTTGAAGAGTGCTTCGTTTGTGCAGAATCTCTTGTAAAGATTCCTGAGTGGAATATATTTCAAGAAAGCATCCTTTTAGCTAGAAAGATGTGAATTAAAGGAGCAAGATAGATCAAATGTCCCCATTGTAGTATCATCTTTTTTCTAACCAAGTGTCAGTGATGTTATAGGGGTCAAGGTTGTTTGAAGCTTTAATATATCTGTAGACTTTGGAGCAGCCTTTTTATTAATATTCAACAAAGTATTAATGAAGCTATTCGTGGTTGCTGTTCATTATAGACTGATTTCTCCCTTTTTAGCTAATGTTATTATATTCTTAAAAAGAAATCTAATAGTATACGTTGATTGTAGTTCTTCCATTGGATTTAGACAATCAACAAATGTAGCAATACCATTTTAAAACCAGTCTCTTCTCAGAAGTAAACTGAAGATATGGTAAGGGAGTATTCAAAATTGCATCCCTATCAGGAATAGCCTCACTTTCCCATAGTTTTTTGAGACTGACTATTACGTCTTTCCAGAACTTGTTTGATGAAGTTTCTATTATACGATCTAGAAAGTCAGAACTACATACAAAATAATACTCTAGTTCAAAGTCCTTGGCACATTTGCTTTCTGAAAATAAACATCCTTTAACCAACCTAGCTTGCAGGTTTTTTCAAAAAGTCCTATGTTGTGCAATTCTAAGCCTCTATGACATATCGAACGTTGTTCCGAATTATCAGATCGTTTCAAGTTATCAGAGGTCATAATAATGAAAAAAGAAGTAAAAGTAACACTACTGCAGTTTCCAAGTTTAAATCAATAAGGTACTTACCCGTATCCGTTTCACCGTTGATATCAGTCGTGATTTCAAACTCTTGTTCTTTAAAGGCATCTTCAAGTATGTTAGATATTGGAAATCGTTCTATACTTTTTACATAAAGAGGTCCGTCAGTGCCATGATAATGAGCTGGAATATCGGAGCGTTGATAATGAGGGGTTGTCACTAACTTAAATACACATAGAGGGGGTTATTCAATGAAACGTGCTTAGCATCTCATTGGAAAAATAATTGCGGGTGGGGGCTATGAATATTTGGGCTTTTCTGTCATGTCCCTCTTTTTTCTGGGTCAGGCCTAATGGCCTTCACAATATGTTCACACTCATCATCAAATTATTTTTCATTTACCCATTATCTATTTACTTTTTCACAAGTTATTACTTGTCGATCATAGCAATAGTTTATCTTTATTGCTAAATATTTCTAATATTTAAATAGGCCACTAATTTGGAGAACAACAGAAGAGGTACTTTACCATCTCGCAGTCGCCCGGATGCTACGTATATATATATATATATATATATATATATATATATATATATATATATATATATATATATATATATATATATATATATATATATATATATATATATATATATATATATTGCATGAAAAATCTAGAAAAGTGAGGATTGACAGCTATATCTGCGACGTTTTACTAGAGCCCGTAACTCTAAAATTCCGACTTCGACCTCCTATACACAAAGGTCTATTGCGTCACAGCGCTTTCTGATGTTCTCAACTTCTATCTCGTTTACGATAAAGAAGAGAGAGAGAGAGAGAGAGAGAGAGAGAGAGAGAGAGAGAGAGAGAGAGAGAGAGAGAGAGAGAGAGGAGAGAGAGAGAGAGAGAAAGAGAGAGAGAGAGACTCACTGGTCTCCCGAAGGGTATGATCCAGTTGATGTTCTGACTTTTTGAAATATGGGCAGCAGCTCTTCATAACTCATCCTGTGTTACCTAGGGCAGCCCACCCGTCATAGTCATGGCGGCTTCCCTCGATTGTAAATCATTAAGTTAAGAACACTGGTTCCGCCTAAGATTTTTTCCACCATATACACTGCATTTCTGAAATATTGAATATCATCATGACAAAATAATACAATTAAAAAAACAACAAAAACATTCAACCTTACTAGAAAACATTTAACCTAAATGCAAAAAATAATTTAAGATGCCTGCACCCGTTTCATTTTTGACTAGCGATTTCTCTCATTTGTGGATAAAGACAAAACAATGGAAAATGTAAACAATAGAGTGGTAGGTCAAGCAAAGGTGCTTCTTAATCCCTATTCTATGAACATTGAAAAATATCTATAGGTATAATTTTTATATTCACAAATAACATTTCAATATATATAGATAAATTATTTTACAATATTAATGATTCTCCTTTAAATATGTGTAATCTATTTTTCAATATTCAAACTTCAGCATATTGAAAATTGAGAAATAAATCACAAATATTGACAAATCATTTACGAAAATTTGCAAATGAATTATGAATATTGGAAAATAAATTATAAATATTGCTAAATTTATTTGTGAATATTGATAAACCATTTATGGAATAAGTATTAAAACATGTTTTTTGTAAATAAATAAATGAATTGTATCGTTTTCTCATATTTCCTTAAAGGTATTATTTTGTCATACAACCCCTTCTAACCATCTTTTATATCTATCTGTGTGTTCCAGTTTTCTTTAATTCCCTTTACGTCTTCAGGTGTGTCATTACACATTAATCTCTCTCTCTCTCTCTCTCTCTCTCTCTCTCTCTCTCTCTCTCTCTCTCTCTCTCTCTCTCTCTCTCTCTCTCTCTCTCCCTTGCTCTCTCTCTCATCTCTCTCTCTCTCTCTCTCTCTCTCTCTCTCTCTCTCTCTCTCTCTCTCTCTCTCTCTCCTCTCTCTCCATATACGATGCCCAATATTCCTTAACTCCGCCTATACATATTAATTCCATTCATTAACAGTTGATAATTATAATAATGATATTGTCATTTGAACATGCTTAAAGGCGCATTACATCAAAGTGTCACTGGATAGCATGTTGGTATCCATATAGTTATTTGATGTATACATATTTGAACAGATGTGTTTTTAGTTGTCGTTTGAGAATCGCCACACTCCAAGGTGCGTGGATATTATTTCGGAGGTGATACCATATTTTTGGGGCACTAAACGATCTATCACCGTAGGTTTTCGTGTTGGTTCTCGGCTCGCAGTGTAAGATCTTAGGTGTAAATATCAGTGTCCGTGGTAGGACATACTGTTTCACCATTTCCCTCAGATAGGAGGGTGCGTTCATGCAAACACTTGTACGCCAGGAGCAGAATCTTGAATTCGATTCTCTTCCTGACAGGTAACCAGTGCAGTTCCTTTAGTACTGGAGTGATGTGGTCACGCTTCTTTGTGAGCGTGATCACCCTGGTAGCGTTGTATTGTACTCTCTGGAGCTTACACATTAGCTTTTCAGGTATTCCACAGAGAGGTCCAAGTATTTGAAGAACATCTTCTCTTTCTTAGTCCTATACCATCTCCCTACCACTGCTGATTTCTCTGCATTATCTGTTGAGTAGATATCGGTTATTGATATCACATCCTAGTTCTAGAACTTGCATCTGTCAACCCACAGCATGTCAGGCCTCCGCTCTTTGAATATATGTTGTAGTCCTTCAGAAACAGACAAACCTCTCTTGTCCTTCCTGGGAATGATCCATCAATATTTGGAAAAGACCTCGATGACAGTCAGTAGGAATTTCACTTCCTTATTGACTTTGGAAAATGAGGGACATATCCACTAGATCAGCTACCTAAATGTCGTCGATACCAGCTGCATAGAACCTCCTCTTAGGAAATTGTTGGCGTACTGGTTTGTGAAGCTCTTCGACCAGTTGGTCTGACCATTTCAATTTTTGAAGTCCAAAGCCAAACTCGCCTTGATGATAGGATTGACAACAGATTGATTTAATCTCTATCTCTCAGTGTTGGCTTAACAACACCGGACAACTAAACCAGCATCTTCTTGTCACAGTCTTTGTTGCTAGGTATTGTATCTGGATGTTTTGTCTAGAAGATGTCAAGATGAAAGGTGGCCTAGTCTACACGGTTGCCCCATGATTTAGGTTACGATTAGGATTCAACCTCTTTTTAAATTAGTCCCTGGTCCAGTAAAGTTATTTCATGGTAAATACATCTTGAATGGCAGCTTGTGAATGATCCTATTCATGATGCCTTCTCCTAAATTATGAAAATTGTTTCTTGACTGTTCCACACACGGCACACGATTGCCCCATGATTTAGGTTACCATCAGGATTTAACCTTCTCTTAATTTCATATATTGATTGTTGACAGTTCCACACGAAGCACACCGGCCCGTAACATTTGCCTGTTTTTTTTTTGGTGTGTTTTTACATTTCAAGCACTACATTTGTGTATGCTAGAAAAAAATGTAAGTCAAAAACATGTTATGGAGTGGACCAGGATGTTATCACCTAAATAATCCGTTATTACCAGAGAGTATACCGCAAACGTCATCATCGTGTAACTAGGGTGTGGGAAAACAACACTATTACTGAATTTATTACGAAGGAAAGGATGGTAAGACTATAATCATCACCACGTATTTGAGAAAAGTTTATTTATGCCTGAATATGATATCCTAAAGAAGGCAACAGAAACTGGACTATCTGAAGTGATGATAATCAAAACTTTTATTAAAAGATACGAGCTACTTACTCCACTCTTTTTTAAATGACTAGTCAGAAATTAGCCACAATATGACATAAATGTGACGAAAAACGAAATTCCAAACTAATATATTTCATTGACATTATATTTAATGTTTCTTGTATTTTTCTTTTATCTTGATTCGTAGTGAGACAGATATGAGTACATTATTTATCCTTTTTATCGTTTATGCGGGTGTAATCTCTTAATAGTCGAGGGCTGATATTTTCTGTATTTCAACCTGATATCATCTTATAAAATTCAAGTCTCTCCTATGATGGGATGCAATGGTACAATCATACACATGAATAGTGCAAATCAATAAACATATATGCTCCTTTTTGTCAGAAGGGGTGTTAGGCCCTGCATGATCAGCAGACCGGATGACCTTGTTACCTGCTTGGAATCTTCCCACTCTGACATCTCACCTGACCAACATAGATAAGCAGGAGTTCCTCTGG
>OZ012698.1:6091772-6126772 GCA_963942565.1 Maea johnstoni
TTTCTTTTTGCTTGACCCCGTATATGGTCGGGAGAGGTCGCGATTACATAAACATACTGAGAGAGAGAGAGAGAGAGAGATGAGAGAGAGAGAGAGAGAGAGAGAGAGAGAGAGAGAGAGAGAGAGAGAGAGACTTACTGTTCTCCGAAGGTTAGGATCCAGTTGATGCTCTGACTTTTTGAAATATGGCAGCAGTTCTTCATAGCTCCAGCCTGTGTTCCCCAGGGCAGCCCATCCGTCATAGTCATGGCGGCTTCCTCGATTATAAACCATAACGTTAAGAACACTGGTTCCACCTAAGATTTTTCCGCCATATACACTGCATTTCTGAAATTGTGATATTTGTAAATGTATAATGGGAAAGTTTTAAAAATACACACATTAGCATCAGGTGTAATCTCATGACAGGAAATGGTCCACATAGAACTTTTGAATGCCACTCAATACAACTTTCAACCCTCAAGACCACGCTTAAGTCCTATATAAAGCTGTAAGCCGGTGTATTATATACTTCCTTACCCAAATATCCCACTGTTTGGTAGTCATTTCCAATAAAACTGATTTTATACTCAATCTTCTTCAAAGGGTGTAAATCTGTAAAGCTGTCACTTTCTTGTGTAACACCCCCTCGGATAGCTCACTTAATTAGAGCAATACACATAACAACCAGCTCGTCCGGACCTGCCGGAGGCAAAGCATTCCCGGGGGAGGAACTTGCTGGATGCATAGCCCTGCCGCCGTAGCACGACCAAGGTAGTGTAGTGATGCCTACGGTACTCTATGTGCACATTTCCTGTAATGCTGTCCATTGAGAAATTCATGTAAGTGGTCTAGGCTCAGCGAGCGGGCCAATTCACTTGGTAGGAAAGCAATGCAGTTCCCAAATTCCATAAACATTAGTAAGTCAAGGTATCTAGATCTAAGTGACACTTTGAGACACTAGGCTATCCTTATGATATTTTCTCTATGGTAATTAGTTATACTTAGCATATTTTTCCAAAACAAATTCTAGACTCTATATGTGACAAGAATGCCAAACCTAGCCACCAGGTTCTCCTTTTGAGATTTTATGTATTTGCCCTGTGATAAATCATTATACTAGTCTATCACTTTAAATCAACTACTAATCTACCTCTTGAGACATTCTTGATACGTTTTGGCAAACATATCCAATTGAATTATTCTTTCTCTCTTAGAATTTCTGTGTAGAAACAGGCTATTGTCTTATTTTTGGTGGATTTCATGGTATTTTAGAAACATATATTTTCGAAATCAAATCTTTTCTCTCTTTACCCTATGCAAATTCCAAGTACAGTAGTTAGTGACTAAAGGTATCTAGAGAAAAGTGATATCTAGTCACTAGGTTATCCTTTTGGGATTGTCTCCATGGTAATTATTGATTCTAATATATATTTCCAAATGAACTACTAGAATTTCTCTTTAAACTTTTTTTTCTGTGAGAACTTAATACACCACCAGAATACTAGTCCCTAGCCAGCAGGCTACCCTCTTAAGAGTTTTTGCTTTTTCCCTCTGATAAATCTTTATACTAGTCTATCTTGCTTAATCAACTACTAGATTTTCTCTTTGAAAGTTATTTGCATTTCAATTACACCCAATTCAAATTTTCCTTCCTTTCTCTGTGAGAATTTTTTTGTACAGCCAGGCTAGTAGGTTCTTTTGCGGATTTCATGGTATTTTAGTAACAAATATTTTCCAAATCAGACCATTCCATTTTTTCACACTATGCAAATTCTATATACATTAGTCAGTGATTCAAGGTATCTAGAAGTGCGAGTGACAAGTCCTATTGCCACTAGGTTATTGTTTTTGGACTCTCTCTCTCTATAGTAATTGTTTACGCTAGTATATCTTACCAAATCAACTACTAGACTTTCTCTTTAGACTTTTCTTAATCTATGTGTGAGAAATTGATATACAGCCAGAATTCGTGTCCTAGCTACTAGGCTTTCTTTCTAAGGATTTCACGGTATTTCCACAACAAAAATTCTCCAAATCAGACCTTTCTTTCTTTTTACTGGTAAACTTAGCTCTAGATATCTACATGATCACTACAGTGCCTTCACTCAATAGCCATATCCCCCATATTTCACGAAACCATTATAACTTCATCCATTCCCCTTGAGACATGGATCCGTATGTATTTTTTTAACCTTCGCATTGTGTTGCTAGGATCTTCATACTTATTCCCACTCATTTAATCTCCACTCCTATAACCTTGCATCAGATTTTCTCAACAGAGTCCTGCAAGATTCTACTGTATAGCACTCGCTTTTTGGAAAAAAATATACTTACAAAAGTTGGTCAACAACTCAGACACAGCAATAAACCCATATATGTTGTTGACCTACTTTTGGAGGTAATATTTCAACCAAGGTCGTCGCATGCTGTACAGTACTATCTTGCAAGAACTCCAAATGTCCCGACCAGTTGTCCTAGCCTAGTATATTTAGCAGAGGAACAGTGTATTCACAAATCAAATGTACCTTGTATTGGTCAAGAAAATGTCATTTGAGGTAGAACATTACAAATTAAAAACTCTGGACCCCAACACAAGGACCTCAGGATTTGGATAAAAGTTATCCTAGGAAATCTAGGGGACAAGAGTGCCGATAAACTAGGAGATGGGTTATTTTGAGTGTGTCAACAGCATCACAGGTGTCATGGTCTACACTTGGTATCATACAAATTATAAGTTTCTTCAATAATGATGTGCATGGTCTTCATTGATGGTGTGATTGTGTATATGCATAGTACAGTCAATAAACACAATTATTATTGCTTCCTCTAGATCACCCAATCAGCACTCAAGATTTGTACCACGTGACCGGTCATTAAATTCCCATAATGCCCTCCACCGCAGGGCATTAAATCTCACTCCATAATGCCCTCCAAGGCTATCTAGGTCAGTCACTGACACAATTTGGGCATTGCTCATTTGTTGTTTAAGGAAAGCGGACCAGTTATATAGGTACCTTTTTCTTGCATCTCACTCTCATGCCTAGTCAGTAAAATTGTGAAACAAAAATGCTTACAATAAGCACATTAAACTCGAATGATCACAACAGTGGAATCTAAAATATGTAACACATTTTTTGAAACATTTTCAAAGGCTTATTTAAGAAGAAAAAGTTTTGAAATAAAAAATATGCGAACTTTTGTGGTCAAACTTACAATAAATAGTTCTTGGTGTGCCCACCAGATGGCTCTTTTTCAGCTGGTTCCCTTTCTCTCACTCCACATCCTACTGTATATGTTGCAGTGTGGTTAGTGTGAGACAGAGTACCAATATTACTCATAGAGCAAGGGACCAGTCTATCATGGGAGAAGCAAAAAGCTTCATAGGATTCATGGATATTTCAGATTCAAAATTGTTAAATGAGGTAATGCCATTATATAAGCATTATCTACACAAGTCCTCATAAAAAATAAATAGCAGAAATTTAAAGAAAGAAAGTAGAAGAAAAGATTGCCCTTTTTAGTTCTTATTGTGGGTGTGCATACCATATATCACAAGGTACTATGAATCAGATCACAAGAAATGTCTCATTCAGGGAAGCAATAATAAAAACCTTAATAACTGTTCACGAGGGCAGTATGTGTATTAAATGTGCGCCTTCAGGCATCCTGGCCAGACCTCGGGGCTTCGGCCCTCGATCTGGCCAAGATGCCTTCAGGCGCACATTAAATACACATACTGCCCGTGTGAACAGTCATTAAGGCTTTATGACAATAACATTTTATATTAGTTGCTCCACTGCATCGAAAGGGGTGTTAGGCCCTGCATGATCGGCACACCGGATGACCTTGTTACCTGAATCGAACCTTCCCACTCTTACATCTTACCTGACCAACCATGGATAAGCAGGAGTTCCTTTGGGGTAGCGTTTCGAGGCCCCAATCATACTGTGTTCGCCAAAGTGCGGTCGCCATGATGGGTACGTGACTATCAGGGTTGCTGGTCTCTTCATCTCCCGCCTCGAGCAGCAACACCCTTACATCCGGGTCCTCACTCAATCTCGTGGCCAAAACTGCACCTGCTGACCCTGACCCAACTGCAACAGTATAAAAATCTGAATATATATATATATATATATATATATATATATATATATATATATATATATATATATATATATATATATATATATATATATATATATATATATATATATGCATATATATATTTATATATATATATATACATATATATATACATATATATATATATATATATATATATATATATATATATATATATATATATATATATATATATATATATATATATATAAATATACATCTCTCTCTCTCTCTCTCTCTCTCTCTCTCTCTCTCTCTCTCTCTCTCTCTGTATATATATATATATATATATATATATATATATATATATATATATATATATATATATATATATATATATATATATATATATATATATATATATATATATATATATTTATATATATATATATATATATATATATATATATATATATATATATATATATATATATATATATATATAAATATATATATGAATTCAGAATTGCATACAATAAACACTGATCCATAGGAAAGTAGGAGTAGGATCATCTAGTTCGTTAGCTAAAGATTAGACGAAGAAAAGAATGGATATGTAGCGAATGACCAATTACTATATACGCTATAGTGAAGGCCTGGCTATGCCAGGGGTCTGGCAACTGGCCTAAGAGTGACGTCACTAGGAGACAAAGACTAATGTCGTGCACGCCAATATGCGTGGCTATTGGGCTATTCGCCGCAGCTAGCCTGTTTAGGTGTACCGGCTGGTTTCATATCCACTTGTTTTTATTTATCTAAGGCTTGAGGTATGTCTATACTTAATTCCGAATGCAGTATTTGATAATTGTATTGTAAGAAGTTGCACTTCTACATCTTATAAAACGAACGGTGTATCATGGATAAATGTTTACCAATTTACGCCTGAGATGTTCTCATTAAATGGTCGATTAAATATTTTCGCACTTCAGTAAGTAATTCCCTTTTTGGGTCGCTTAACATGCATGGCTGGGTTTAGCCCATGCATTACCTGGTATACGCCCCTCAGAAAGGCCCGAAAAAAATGCGCTGGTATATCCCTAGCTAAAGTAGTTCATACAGCACATTTTGAAAGGATTTCTGCATCATAATCCCTGTGAGTTCAAGCTAAATTTGATCCAAATAGCAAGCGTCTTAAAAGACGACCCATTGCAAGATGGACTGTAGACTCTATAACATGTTTTACAACTTGATTATTGCTGGGCAATACGCCAAAGGTATGAATATCAATATATTTGCATCGCTGAAGGTTTGGATAAAACCCAGGCATATGTACGTATCAGTGTACGGCAATTCGGTAAACCATGAGTAACAGGGACTGGGGAGACAGTATATGTCGGCGTGATTTCCAACGTATTTATTGCAAGGACCCCTACTAGGCCATGGGCCAAAATCTCTAAGTTGTCAAGTCGTCGCAAATTTGGTGGGGCAACTTAGTTTTGATAAAATAGGCAAGATTACGTATTATTAAAACTATTTTCATATATTTCCTGCCTATTAGCTTGCCCATTTTTGTGTTTTAGCCCTTAAAAAATAGATAGATAGGCCCTTAGTTCACAAGTTATGCAATAGGTGGCGGGATACTATGTTGGCAGTATTAGCCAATCAGATGCCATGAAGATCCTATGATGTCAGCCCTGTGCCCTAGTTTGCAACTTATGCAATAGGTCGCGGGTCACTATGTTGGCAGTATCAGCCAATCAGATGCCATGAAGATCACAACAAAGATGGCAGCCCACATGGGCTGCTGTATACATGTTGTTATTGGAGAAGATGGCCCAATTTTACAGACTTCTGACAAATCTCAACAAAAAATTAAAGACTCAGCAGAGAAATGGAGGTATTTAGATGGTGTAGAGAGAGAAATTGCAGAGAAATACTGTTCTTCAGCTGTGGAATATGCAGCTGGTTATAAATGTGCTGATGGTTATCACATGGCATGTTATAGAAAATTTACTGACATAACTAAAACAAATAGAGCAATCAAGCGCTGTGCTAAGTTGGTTCAACCCATCCCTGAAAGGTGTGCTGATGAAATTACCCCAAGGAAAAGCACTCGACAGGTAGAGAATCTACAACTTCTAGATATTTTATGATCTTAGTGTTATATGCTACAGGTATTTTCTAAAGGATTACCAATCATGAAGACACATTAGTGGAGGAACTATCAGCATAAATTGGTTGATGTGACATGCTACCTAGGACTTATTATGGATCATGACGGAAGACAGGGGTTCATAATGTTCTTATCCACCTGTGTGAGAGAAGTGACATCATCATTCTCTTTAATCGAAAACATTGAGCCCTAATGGCGTGGTGGATCTCAGTCTATGAATCCACATTAATTCTAGAATTAATCTAATAGCCAAAGACTCATCTGAGTCTGGATTCTTTCTGCCGAATTGGAGTACAAAAATATCTACATCTGTAAGGCCCCGATGGTCAGGGTCATTGAAATGTCTACCCACACTATGGGAGTTATTGTCTTGGGAAATAAACCGAAAATGTTCACACATTCTTTCTCTAAGTGTTCTCTTTGTATGTCCTACATATTGTTTTGAGCATTTTTTACATGAAATACAATAAATGATATTGTTAGTTTCACAGTCACAATTCCTAATTGTGTCATATTGGCGGTGTGTGATAGGGCTCCTAATGTGCCCACTTTTAATGAGTTTATTGCAATATCTACAATTTTTCCTAGAGCAGCGCTTACTCTTTTTGGGGGCCTGATTTTCAGGTGGTCTTGGGACTTCCATGGGATTATGACATAGTGCCCTCACTAGGTGATCCCTAAGATTTTTAGGTCGCCTGAACCCTTTAGTGATCTTCCAATTAAGGATAGATCTCGTGCTGCTAGACCGGTCTAGCAGATCACGATTTTTTCTTATGAGTTGGTAGCCCTGTCTTCCACTTTTACTCCTGTCCTCCTACTTATTATGGATCATATCATATCTATACTGGTCCACCATAAAATAATTAATTGTTTCACATGTAGATAATGAACAGAGTGAAGGTGAAGTCAGCTAAAACTTTGGAACCACACTATTCTTTTCTAGCTGAGGTGTCAGTGGATTCAGGTACAACAGGCATGTGGAGATTGATGCTTGTTTAATTTGAGATTCTAGGGGGGGGGGGTCATGTTTGGGTTAAAAATTCTGGGAGACTGCAGGGCTTCTGGTTTTTAAATTGCCATAGCCTCACCCAAGATCGTATAGCCCTATCTTAACTGAAGTGTCAAATGGTGTTCTACAGCTGATAATATTCCTGTAATCCTCTTAGCATGATCTTAAAATGTCACTTTCTTGTAGCCAGTCGCGCCACCAAGTCAAATATTATTGTAGCCCTGCTCAATTTTCAGTAGCCTCTGGCTATGGGGCTAGTGGTTAGCTTGACACCTAAGATTCATTCTCATATGGATTAAAAATGCTGTTGATATGTCAATGCAGTATTGTAAATCTAGGAAAGTGAACAATATGGGAATACTAGGTATAGGATTCATTGCAAAAGGCTTTCAAAACTACACATTTATCTATATTGGACACTCTTGATATTGAACACTCTTGATAGAGTCCAATATCTTGCTTCAATGATTGTAATGGATCTTAGTAGACACACAGTCACACACACACACGTCACATGCACACAGAAACACATATCTGGAGTGGACTAAGATGTGTAACTATTTACAGATCATTACCTACAAAATAAAGGCTATATTTATGGCTACAAATGCAAATGCTTATAGGCCTTATCAGGTTATTTTGGAATATGTCATTTTGGATAATTTAAACACCAAAGCCAGACAGTATGAAAACATTTCATGATGTTGCTAATTAATAGCAGTTCTAATCATCAACCATAAAGTACATTAGGGGCAATTTGTGGTAAGCTTCTAATGTATACTCAGTACAAATCTTTCAGAGACAGACCCCTAAGACCTCAGTTTGGCATTAATTCTTTGGTATTATTACCCTAAAACCAGTAAGTATTGGTTCATTTCATACTGTGTACTTTTAGCAGTTTCATTCAACATTGAATATTTGTGTGAGGTTTGCAGTTTCTACTTTGAAGTGTGAATTTTTTCGGGTCAGATCCCAAAAATATCTCATTTTCAGTCATTTTCAATTACCCTAAAATCAGGAACTATGGGTATATTTCATAACTTTAATTAGTTATTTCATAACTAAAGCAGTTTTAATTAATTACCTTCAAAGAATATCTGTGTGAGGTTTGCACTTTCTACACTGAAGTATAGGTTTGTTCTCGGTCACATCCCTAAAATCTAAAATAATAATAATAATAATTGGAATTTATATAGCGCCTTTTCCATTCATAAAATGTTCAAAAGCGCTGCACATTGTCATAGTTTGAGTCATAGTCAACAACGCCTCAATGGGCGAGCCTGAAAAGGTGTGTTTTGAGACACTTCTTGAAGGCCTGACACGATGTAGAATCCTTCAGGTGTTGTGGAAGCGCATTCCATAATCTCGGTGCACTAATGGAGAAAGCGCGATCTCCAAATTTGAGTCTAGTCCGAGGCTCGTCCAGAAGGCCCTTTGCTTCTGATCGTAGATGGCGTCTGGGTTTATAAGGCACGAGCAGCTCCTTGATGTACTTAGGTGCAAGTCCGTTTAGCGCCTTGTATACCAGCAGTAGGACCTTAAATTTGATGCGGAATTTGATTGGTAGCCAGTGAAGCTTGATGAGAACAGGTGTGATATGTACATACTTCCTGGTTCTCGATACTATCCTTGCTGCACTGTTTTGTAGTCGCTGCAGCTTTGCAATCAAATCCTGTTGTATTCCAATTAGGAGAGCATTGCAGTTGTCCAAGCGAGACATCACCAGTGACTGCATCACTGTTTTTGTGGCATCTTCTTTTAACACACGTCTCGCTTTTCCAATATTTCTCAGGTGAAAGCTAGATTTTTTGACAACACTTTTGACATGGGGTGCCATGATCAGTTGAGAGTCAAACATAGCTCCCAGATTCCGCACAGGCTCAGATGCAACAGACACATCAGTCCCCGCTACAGAGAGTGACTTAATGTTCAGTTCAGCTAGGTGTTTCTTAGAGCCGAATAGAATGATTTCAGTCTTGTCATTGTTGAGTTTCAGTTTGTTCTGAGACATCCAGACACTAATGTCACACAAACATTTCTCAAGATTTAGGATTTCACGTTTGACTATTGCGTTATCACTTGTCTTTTTGAATGATAAGCAGAGCTGGGTGTCATCAGCATAGCCATGATTGTTCAGACCGTAGGATCGGATTAGCTGTGCCAGAGGTATGATGTATATTAGGAACAATATTGCACCCAACACAGATCCCTGTGGTACAGACCACAGGATTTCCTGATTTTCGGAGAAGTCATCATTGATTTTAATCCTCTGTTTCCTGCCTAACAGGTACGATTTGAACCACTGTAGAGCAGATCCTTTAACTCCAAGAACTGACTCCATCCTAGATAGAAGGATGGAGTGATCGATTGTATCGAAGGCAGCGCTAAGATCGAGTAACACAAGGATCGCAGCCCCACCCTGATCGAGAGTACGAAGGATGTCGTTCTGTACCCGCACAAGTGCAGTCTCAGTGCTATGACATGCTCTGTATGCCGACTGCATGGGTTCATGTAGCTGATTGATAGTCATGTAATTTGTAAGCCTTGCAGCAACTACCCTTTCCAATACTTTTGACAAGAATGATAAGTTGCTTACAGGACGATAGTTCTTGAGCACCTCCGGGTCGAGATCATCTTTCTTCAGTAACGGAGTGACTAATGCCTGTTTCATGGAGTCAGGCACGTTGGCACTCTGCAACGACAAATTCACTAAAATCGTAACCATTGGAATAAGCTCATCTACCAAGTCTTTCACCATCCAAGTGGGAGCGGGATCTAGAGAGCAGCTCTTAGTCGGTGATTTTGCTATGATTTTGCGAACTTCGCTTTCAGTCACGGCCGAGAAAACATTCAGTGAACATGTTAATGCCGGGGTAGGTAAATTTAACTGGTGTCTGGAGAGATCTGGCAGCTCGTCGCGTATCTTACATAAAATGCTGTCACTTAGGGGGTCTTTCACAGATTTTACCGATGATAGTCATTATCAATAACTCTCTAAGTGTACTTGTGTGAGGTTTTCAGCTTCCTCTCTTAGGCCTAGGATTTCTATTGTCAGATCCCAAATATCTCACTTTTTCTACTCTTTTTTGCTGAGAACTCCCCCAAAACACTCACTATGTGTCAATTTCATAATATTTATTATATCAGTTATAATCAGCACCCCTTGAAGTGTATTTTTGCCAAGTTTGGAGATTCCTCTTTCTTCTCTAGATTTTTTATCATCTTATTCCCAGAAAATCACGTTTTATGACATTTTTGCCTAAATTACCTCAAAAATGCAGTCACTTAGGGGGTGTTTCACAAACTTTACTGATTGTAATCACTATCAATAACTCTCTAAGTGTACATGTGTGAGGTATTCAGCTTCTACTCCTAGGCCTAAGATTTCTATTGTCAGATACCAAAAATCACACTTTTTCTACTCTTTTTGCTGAATTCACCCCAGAAACACACCCTATGTGTCGATTTCATAATATTTATTGTATCAGTTATAATCAGCAACCCATGAAGTGTATTTTTGCCACGTTTGAAGATTCCACTTGCTTCCCTAGATTTGTTATCATCATATTCCCAAAAAATCATGTTTTATGACATTTTTTGCCTAAAATGCCCCCCCCCCCAAATAGTGTTTAATGGTAACTCACGCCATGCGTCCATTACGAATATTCATCAGCATCACTCAAAGTATATTTGTACCGGCAAGTTTCACGCTTTTTACGGAAAGTGCACAATTTTTGTCTTAGCCGCCCAGCTAGTGTATGTATTCAACATACTGAGTTACCTGGACGAATTCCTAAAACTGCCTGTTTTGTGGCATCACTTTTTATTTAAAAATGTAAATGAGCTACAAGTAAGTTATCATCATTTTCTTGAACTGGAAAAACATATGAAATAGACCCAGAACAAATATTCACTTTTGTGTACCACTTGCACAAGTAATAGAGGTGTTGCACAATACACACGTTTTTGCAACTTTTTAAGTGAAATCACCCAAAAATGGCCAATAAAATTATTTCTGCATGTTTTTATGATACTCCCTGTTCATGTTCATGATGTAAATGATATTTGTACAAAGTAACAAGTGTATAACTTATTTAGTTATCTTTTTATTTAAGAATTACAAAAATCTCAGGTTTTCTTTCATTTTCGGAGGTTTTTGCCATCAAAACCATCCTACCGGGCAAATGGCCATGACATTCCAAATTTACACAATTCATTATGACATTTACTATCTAACACAGTTTTCTAAATTAAAAAATCAGTGATTTATTATCACAGTTGGGTGTTGTGGGTATTAACACAATTTCACTTATTACAAAAAATGTGTGTTTTTAGTCGTTTTTGGCACAAAACCACCCAAAACGGCCTTCATGTAAAATATCTAGCAGTGATTCATATTTGTATGTTTACAGCACATGCTTAAGTATGATTCTACAAGTTTTCAGGTTTCTACATTAAGAAATGTATTTTTTATGAGTAAATCACCAAAACCACCTGTTTTTCACCCGTTTTGGCCTTAATTGACCAATAAATAATAAATGGGCAACTCTTTTTGCAGGAACTTTTGTTTTTGTGACCCCCAGGCTATACCGACCATAAATCAAGTGTATTAAAGTTGCCCCACCAGATTTGCGACAAAATTAAAAACTAAGCACATTTTCTGGCATTGGCCCATGGCCTATACGGTGTGGGTACTTGACCCTAAACAGCTAAACAAGTGTACCCACCTATGATGTAGTCGTAGTGGTCATCTAGATGTTCCCTGACCAGTGACGGTATGGGGAAGTAGAGATAATAGTAGATTAGTACCCCTAGAAGTAGAACGAGCAGTGACACTACGGCCGCCATGCTTGGGCGTGTTCAAGTGCTAGCGTCTGGGCGGACGTGTAAAAAAAGTCTTAACAAAAGTATGTAGGCCATACGTTGTTGAAAGAAAGCACCATGCTTCACTTACCACTTACCATATACCCTGACATATTGAAAGGTCATCTCGTGTGGATAGATATCATGAAAGTAGTAAGTTGCGGTATGCAAATGAGGGTAGTTAGACGTGGCAATATTGTTTGCACTAAATGGCCAACATTGGGCCAAAAATCATATGTAGAATCAGGCGTAAGTTTGTTTTTTTTAATATTCGCTTTTGAAGAGGATGGATGTCTTATATGTGCTTCTTACATTGATGCAAGCGTGAGAAGCACGCATTTGATTCAATACACAACTGAACTCTATTTAACAAGCTATTTAAAAGGGGAGAGCCCTAGTATGTATTCAAAGTACTGGTGTACTGGTACCGTAACCAATCATTTTGTACGAGATGGGGAATTACTTGTTGAGAATTTTTCACATCTCCAAGCGGTTGTCCCTAGGAAGCATACTATCTCCTGTGTTGTTTATTGCATATATTGATGATCCAAACTTGGATTGAAATGCACTGGGTTGAAAAATGGGTGGAATTCAGATGAATAATTTCAGTTATGCAGATGATATGGTTTTCCTGGCTCCTCCAAGAAGTCTTACGACGGCTTATTTCGACATATGAGTTATATGCAATAGACAATGACATTATCGATAATGTATGTTATATGTAAACCACTATTCACGAGAACATCTTAATTCCCACCAGTATATCAATATGGAAATTTATTAAAACTGGTGTCATGTTGTCTAGGGTGAGTTGTTGCGAATGATCTGCCAGATGATGAGGATTTAAAGCGTCAATACAGATCATTATACAGCAGGGCTAACATGCTTATCAGACAGTTTCAAAGATGCTCGCAGCAAGACAGGCTAGGCCTCCTTAGAGCTTGGTGTATGGTATCATCTTGTGCCTCCCTGTGATGTATCTTTGCAAAAACACAAACAGCTGACTCTGAGTCTTTTATATCAATAGATACTCTGAGGTAGCTTCTACACTACATGTAGCCTGCCTCTGAGGCTGTTTATTTGATTAGAGGACAGTTCCGCCATGTATAAAACAAAGGCCCAAATAGTTGCTTATGGTATTCTCCACTAAAATACAAGTTCCCACCAGTGCGAACCTTGATACAAGAAGTATATATTGCTGTTTAAACACCTTCTTATTGACACAACATAGAGACCATTAAGGCGGCCATTTTAGCCAGTTAATAGCCTCAAAGCAGGCTGTTGGTGCAACTATTAGTCATTAGCAGTAAGGAAATTGCTAATGAATAAGATGGCCGCCCCCAGTGCTTCTATGTTGTGTCTATTAGGAGGCTTTTAAACAGCAATGTACTTCTTTTCTTTATATAATTTTTATTCCATAGGCGTAAAAAAGGATATACAATGTAACAAACAATATCAGCTATGTTGCTGAGAGTATGGCAAAGAGGTAGATATACATGTAGTTGTAGAGAGATTCCCACGCAGGGGTACCAGAGCAATAAAGATAGATTTGTTATAAATCCTTTAACGGTTTGTAAAGAGGTGACCACTTTTTTAAGAAAGTTTTTGTTTTGTTATTACACATTGCAATGTAGCCATACAGTTTTTCGAAGTGTTTAAAATGCATTTTAGTGCAGGAATTTTACCTTTAAACTTACATTTGTAAATGGTATGTTTTGTGTTGGTAATCAACGTCTGTGAGAGCTGATTTGAGTTGTCTACACCAAGAAGAATAACATTTTCCTCTAAGTTTACTTGGTTATCGTTATTGTCTTGACACCATTTTTGTATTTTGGACCATAGGGACATTACCATTGGGCATCTGTATAGTAAGTGTTCTATTGTTTCTGAGGAATTACTGCAGTATGAATATAGGTCATTTTCCCTTATTTTGAATTGAAATAGTTTTCTGTTGGTAATTAAGCTTCTTGCTATAGTTTGGTATTGGATATATATTGTGGTTTCTATATATTTGGTTTGATTAAAGTCCCTGCCTGTTCTGCAGCCCTTGGCATCGACCAGGACTAGTTCCTGAAACTTATTTAGGTACAAGTTTTGTGAGGTTTGAAAGTTCTCTTCTATTGTTACTTTCCAACGTCTTGGAATGGCCTCTGAGATGCCTTTATACGTGATAAATGCAATGTATTTCTTGTATAAAGGTTGGCACTGGTGGGACCCTGGGTTTAAGTAGAGAATACCATAAGAAACTATTTGGGCCTCTGTTTTAAACATGGTGGAACTGTCCTTTAAATAGATATTCCCAAATGTTGAAGATATCTTTCCAAACAGCCTGATCCTTTCAAACAGATGGAGTCATTGCAAGTTTAATCTTTTTATGGCACTGGGTGGTATCTATTACTTAAGATTCAAATAAAGTGATTTGTAGGTGAAATGATTTACTAGTATTGCCTTACAAATCGTCAATTATGCTTATTCATCTCTACATATGAGAGGCTTTGGTGTAGGGGTGTAAACGAGAGTTCTGGGGCATTTAACGCAAAAGATCACCCAAAAAGATTCTAGAATTTGTTTCTGGACCTTTCAATTTTCGTGGCAGAAGTTTTCTAGGAATGTGTTTAACAAAATGCTTATAGTCTTAGGAAACGTTGCTTTATTGTAACAGCTCCCCTGGAGTGCGTTTTCTGTGGCAGAAATCGTCAAAGTTGAGTATTTCTGTAAATTTCAATAACTTTTAAGTCACCCTGGGGAACATTCTAATTCCAAACTAAATAGTTTTAGTTTAGAAAACTACCAATGAATGTGTAGATATAAGAAGTATGTCATGTTTGGATATTTTCTTGACATGCTATGTTTTGGGACTTTTTAACAAAAATGGAATTAAACTAGAGACTTTACGGGTTTGCTTCTGGAAAGTGCAATTTTCAAAGAAGGAGTTGAAAACTTGCAACAAATAATTTCACATGGATGTCTATGATCATCAAATGTTCTATGTTAGTATAAATTGTACCTGACTTCTGCTGTAATTAATTTCAGGGTGAATATTATGAAATAGTGGATTTTGGTAATTTCCTATCTCTGAACCAAAGTTTTTATATCTTATATCAAGATTCTAGCTTGATACTGTTGTTGCAGACAACTAAAAAAGAAGCAAATGATTGTGAAGATTTGAATTTTCCAGCAAATTGGGATGGTTATATTTAAATCACACCCTTAAGACGTAAAAGTTATAATGATTGTATGGAATTCATAAGCTTGAATCAATTGTAGTTTATCCCTGATAAATTCAGTAAAAAATATCTATAGGGTTTATTTAAAAAAATTGACTTTGCTTAGTGAGAGAGGACACTGCCCCGGTTGATCACATCACATGTATATTTTACAAACATTTGATCTATTTGCAATGGTATATGTCAAGCTTATTGTTTACTCAACTCTCGGCAGTGTCTGTGATTCAGAAATACTCTGTATACATAACTATTTAGATAATGCTGAGCTATATGATAATTGTAGAGTCATAAATCAAACCTTTTTAATTTAATTCTCCGCCTACACAAAATGCTAAGTTTATTAAATGTAGGAGGTGAATATATTCTCACCCAACTCATCTCCTTGAATAGGAATGGATTATTTGTAAATTCGTGCCACCGTGGTGCATTGTACCATATAGTATATGTCTCTGGTCGGATATTAAAACCTTGCTATCAAAATACCCCTTCCGATCTGTTTCGTTAAGGAAATGTTATATTTGCTTCCAAATATACCTGACATTATGTTATAGAGGACACGTGTGCCCTATTCAGATAACCATAACTGCAATTCATGTTTTGTCTATAGTGGGACGAAGTAGCTGAAAGTAGCTACGGGGACGAAGTAGCTCAGCTGGTTAGGTGTCGGACAAGTAATAGGGGGGTCGCTGGTTCAATTCCCGGCCTGGGCACTTTGGTCTGTCCTTTGGCAAGACAGTTTATTTCATATTGCTTCAGTCTACTCAGCTGTAAAATGGGTACCTAGCATAAATAAGGAAGTGCTAAGAACGTGTGAGTTGTATGCTGCCAGTTGCTCTTGAATTTTTCCCCGGGGGATTGAAATGGTTTCCGTGTGTACAGGCCTGCTAGGGGAGGAAGGTCGTGTGAGCGCTTCGGTGGATACAAGACTATAAACCGAATATCTTTACCTTTATAGTGACAGACATTATCAGAAACGAAGTCTCTTTCCTTTATGAGAAAAGGATACTGATGCGATAGACATCCGTGACGAATGGGCAGAGAAGGCCTGTATGGATTTAACTGCACATAATGTTTCTATCTAGGTCCTTCACCTACTACAATGGATGATACGTATCTTTATATACATACAATTTAGAATTTTACACGGGAAATTCTTTACAAATAACAAAAACAGTGTAATCAAATATCAACCACTCTGCACCTTATATAAAAATGATAACGATAGCATTAAAAATGTTATTCATATTAACAAAAGTTCAAAATATTCGCAGCTGGGTAACAGAATGGCTATCAGAAATAAACTATAGTAACTTTAACCATTAAGTAAAACGCATCTTGCTAGGAGAGTTAGAAAATAACATCCCATTTAATTCTATTACTAGTATATCAATCTCTAAAATGGTCATATATAACACAACTAAATTGGATAGAAACCACACAACCGAAGGCCATCAATTCTAGGAAAATATTTATCATACAGAAAGATACAAAGCAAGTATTAAATGTAGGCAAGCTATTTCAAACAATGATATGAGCCTCTATGGCATATTACTTCGAAAAGATCTGCTGAAGATAAATACTTCATTGTTTATGATACAGTAAAATCAGTCGATTAAGTGACCAAAGGTCGGTAATAGTGCAATTATTGGTACACTATTCTCTTGTAATTATATCGTCAATTGTTTCAATCCAGAGCATTCTCTTCATGTCAAACAATACTGTCCCATTTCAATCATCATATTACATAATCTCCAGGCAGGTATTACCACAAACAGTGCTATTTATAGCAATACAGTACTGTTTTACAATATATATATCATGTTAAATGTTCATAAATCGATACTATAAAGCATTCATTCTTACATTGGTGGGCAATGTAACACAAATCCACTGATTGCGATAATAACTTACTTGATGCTATGTATCAAGCGATGGTCATACCTTACATGCAGGAAATTAAACGAAAATCTTCTTAAAGATAGGAGAAATGTTGTATCCGGTGTAGGAACAATTATGCAAACACTTCTTCATTTAACCACAACACATGCATTCGCTTCTAAACCATGTGCAGACGACTGTGTAGTTGGCAACTAAAAGGTAACATAAAGAGATAAGTTTAAGTAGTCATTTGATTTGGAAGCTAATTTGTGTTCTGTTTTAAACATATCAGTAGCTTCTTGGCAGTGATCCCCTCCCTGGGTACCAATATTGCAATACCTAAAATCAAATATTTCCTTTTTATGGTAAGCATTTAATGACAACCATAATTATGTGACACCATTTTGTCCAAACTGAGAAAACTAGAGCTAAATTACCTGTTATGGGTAAGACTGATTCATCACATAACATGATCTAAGCAGATGACTCTATAACTACCTGGATCATCCAATAAGAGACATTGTCTGAAACTTTTGTTACTGAATCTCCAGTCAGCTATTTTGAATGAAAAAAACAAACCTTTTATCGCTTAACAACTGTATATAAACAGGAAGTCTCAAAGATAAAGAGAAAGATAAGAATAAATTACAATAGCACTAATAACAGATTCAGGCTAGAATTCCCATTATGGCATCCTGGCTGATAGTATGAGATATTTACCTGATTCCATACCAGTCAACATACCATCTATAGACCACTCGACTCACTCTAGTTTACCAATGTCACTCACAAATTCAATCAATAATTTGTTCATGTTAATTGAACCACCATGTTGAACATCCTCTCCTAGAATCCTCCTCTATCAGCCTTGAAGCATTAAGGATAACTTCAAACTGGCTATAATCAACTGTCAATCAATCTGCAACAAGGTGACAGGGTTCAACACTTGTGTATATGTTACCAAGCCCAATGTCATATTGGGTATCGAATCCTGGCTAAAACCAGAAATTAACAACTCCAAAATCTTCCCTCCTGAGTTCAATGTATTCTGATGTGACAGACATCACAGCCAGAAAAAAACAGGAGGATGAGTTTTCATTCTGGTGAGAAGAGAATATACATGTAGTGAAGTGAAGATGGGCACTGCTTGTGTATTGGAGGTGGAAAAACTGGGCCTGCAAGGTCAGCAGGACGTCAAAATAGACTGCTTCCACAGACCTCCATGGGCTGATTGGGACTTAAATATACTGCAGATCAACTGGGAAAGCATGTCCACAACACCAGGAAATATGTGTGTAACCCAGACAGAGGTTCTACTCCAATCTGCTATTTGGACCATTCATGTATGCATGTGATTAACTACGATACCATGAAAGGAAACATTTTTGACCTGTTCTACACCACCAAACCACCACTCATAAACCATGCAAAAGGGAGAGCTCTGCTGGCACAATCCAACCACAATATCATCTTTGTAGTTATCAACACACAAGCCACCATTGCTTAAAGGAAACCGATTCCTCATCCTTTGTCCAGCAAGGCTGACTGGTAAGCCATGTCTCAAGACCACAAAAACCTGATCATCTGCGATGTTGGCATTCAGAAATAATGAAACTACTTCGATGGCAATATTCAAAATGCGGGAAAGAAGCATGTCTCATCTAGGACCCCAAAACAGGCGAACCCTAAATCCTAGGTCAGCCCGGATATTGGGAAACTCGACAACAAGCAAAATAAGGCTTTCAAAAATTCCAAAACAACAAGTACAGAGAAAGACAAGACATATCTTTGAAAGCTTGGTCATGGCACCAAAAGAGAATGAAAGTTGGCTACATGGACGGAATCTATAATCTTGTCAATTCCAACAACAATCCTGGAGATAAGAAAATAGTGGCCAATTGCTTCTTATCATATATAGAATAAAGGAGTGAAACTTGTATAGCATGTCCCTACTGAGAGAAAATGGGATCCTTCTTTCAGATTCCAAGAGAAAAGCTGACATTTTAAACAGGCAGTATTGTTCAGTTTTTAATGACTCAACACAGTCACCATCAAGAGGCCTCTCCCAATCTGACTTGTCTTCGTCTATCCAGGTCACATCAGAGGGAGTACGAAAACTCTTACTAGGACTTAATCCTAATAAGGCAAATGGGCAGACAAGATTACCCTCTGCTGTTCAAGAAAGTTGAGCACACTCTAGCTCCACAATTGACACACATTGTCCAATCCACCATCCCAAATGGATTGTTTCATGACAATTGCATCAGGCGTAGGTCAGCCCTTTACTTAAGAAAGGAGGAAATCACTTGCCCACAAATTACTGACCAGTCTCACTGACCTCAGTGTGCGGCAAGCATATTCTTGCCAAGTCATTAGTGTCACACAACAACTCTCATTTGTAAATAAGCCTAATCACTTGCTCTCACAGGGAAAGCAGATAGATGCTGCAATATTAAATTTCAGGAAGACACTGTTAGCTACTTTGAAATTAGATTGCCATGGAATAAGAAATAACACAGGCGTGATCGCTCCTCTCCTCAGTGAAACATCGCAGCCGAATGTCATTGATGATGAAAACTCTGAGAAAGCAGCCTCCTTCTCACCACGAGTGCCTTTGAGGGACTGTCCTAGACCAACCCTTTTTAAAGTATGCAGACTTTGTGAAGATGATAGCAATGTCTACAGAACAATAAGAGACTAGGAAATGTATCCGGTCACAGTTTGACCACTCTTAAGTATATGTTAAAACGCGTATTAACACACACTTTATAAACCACTGTGCCTACAGAATGAATAAGGGTGCGCTGTAATAAAGATATGTTCAAATGCTTATCAGATTTTCACTTTTACTGGAAATATGTTGTGTAGGAATCCAATTTAGTACATGAACTTCCCTTTAAAAGGTTAGCTTTATGTTGCCTTGTGGTATGCAAATCTAGAGTAGCGTGAATGATTATGAACACCTCTAAGAAAGTGTAAATTATAATGTATTGTATTGAATGAATAGGTTGGGATATGAAATCATGGGCTAAAAAATAAGAATCAAAATCTCTTATATCTTATTTTTAGTCCTTCAATTTGTTCTGGCACTTTTTATCAGGTCAGCTGCTTTTTCTGCTATTGCCATAGTGGGCGCATGCGTATTCCCAGATGTTATGGTTGGCATTATAGATGCATCCACGACCCGTAGCTTCTTGATGCCCCGCACTCTGAAAAAAATGTGTAAGCATATGAAAACACAAGTTTTACATGGAGATTCGGAAATATCAAGTATTAGTATCAATAAACAATTCTTTTAGATCGTTTTTCATCAAGTTATTATCAGTAAATGCATGTACATGTAGTCTCTATTTCTCATGTATTCAAATTCCATCATGACATATCATGACATAACAAAGGCTTTATACATTATGCTAACCTTATTTGTTTTATCATTAATCCCCCTTAAAATATATGCAAAGAGATCAAAGCGTGTGTAACTCTTTAATTTTTCAACCTATATTGGCAAAATTTTAACCAAGATCATTTGTCAGTGTATTGCTTACTGAATATTTTCTATTTCCCATTTTAAAAATTAAGCTTTCAAAATTTACTTGGAATGTCAAATCTGACAAGCCTATTTACAAAATTGGAAAATAGAGATTTTCCGCATATCTGTTGGAATAGGAGACGAATAGGTAAGGGGACATGCCTAATGAGACAGAAGTTACAATTATGTAGTACCTTAAGTGGTTGTCGACAACAGCAGAGGTGTCGCTATTGGGGCCCATTTTGCAAGTACCAACTGAATGTGTGCCTGCCAGCGTCATATGCTTGATGTAACACACCCAATAGGAATAACTGTGGAGGCTGCCGTCCTTGGCACACACAGGGTGCAACCTCTCGCTCAGTCTGATACCGGCTTCCTGGAACGCCCGGGTGTCCACCATGCCTTTGGCTATACGGACACCTACAAAGACAAATATGAAATATAATTTAAAAGTGTACCATGAAGTTGTGCAAGCTCAGCCTAGTTTGGACTTCCTGAAAGTCAGAGAGATGTTTGGCTTGAGAAGTTTCATTTACTTAAGAAGTTACACAAACCCTATGTGCTACCTTAAAAAGTATTGACGCATCAGTGCTGCCTGTAACGAAAAGCAGCCTGACAATTTTGATCAACCCCTTCAAGCAAAAGTAATTTTGTAATTTCCTTCGGAGATGGTAAGTCATATGTAACAGAACCAACAACTTTCCTTTGTAAATCTAAATATCTATCTAAAATATCTAACACCTTGAGAATAAGAGCATCCTTATGCATTTAGTCAAATCTAAAAATAATACAACGGCAGAGGTGCATATCCATACAGTACTGGTGATCCTCCAGTGCTCCGCCCTAATATTTAAGCCAAGCACGTAAAGCCATTAATACTCACAGCAACCAAAAACAGACATGCAAATTTGATGAAAGCTTGCAGATAATAGCATGTTAGGAAAATATTAAATGGAGAAATCTAATATGAACATTATCAATTACTGTTCTGCGAATATCTTGTCAAATCGTTCTCACTTCCAACATTATAGTATCTCTTTGAGTTTTTAAGAGATCTCCAACAAATGCAAATTTACAACAATACCGTATAAAAAGTGCTAAAGCAAGACAGGTCATTCGTGCCAACAAAAAGAAGAGTTGGCACAAATATGTATCAAAATTAAATGCCAGAAGAAATGCTGGGACATGGTCCGTGAAATCAAGGGTAAGGGGGCAGTCCGTCTGTAAAACATATTGAGAAGAATGGGAAAAAATAACGCAACCAAGGGATATTGCCAATACCATTGGGGAAGCAATATCCTTCAATTCCTCCTCTGCACATTCTTCTTCTAAGTTCCAACGCATCAAAAATAGACAAGAGAGACATCCCTTTATATTCCAATCAGACAATACGAACCTATAATCAAGCCTTTTCAATAGATGAGCTCAGGACACAGCTCCTGGTCCAGATCAAATACATTATCAGATTTTGAAGCATTTTCCTGAAGCTTCTCTCCAGTGCCTTTTAAAGGTTTTTTATGATATTTGAGAAACTGGAGAGTTTCCACCTTCCTGGAGAGAAGCCACCATCATACCCATTGCCAAGCCAGGGAAAGACTCCAAAGAGTCCAATAATTACCTCCCAATAGCTTTGACCAGTTGTGTCTATAAGATCATGGAACGAATGATCAATGATCTTATTGTTTGGTATCTTGAATCTACTTCACTCATTACGAAGCCCAAAGTGTCTTCCGGAAAACACGGAGCACAATGGATCACCTTGTGCACTTTGAAACTTTTGTGAAAGAGGGTTTTTTAATAGGAGAACATGTGGTGTCTTTCTTTTTTGATCTTGAAGAGGCATATGACACCACTTGGAAATATGGAATTATGAAAAATTTACATGATTTGGACCTCAGGTGACGTTTATTCCTTTTTATCCAAAACTTTTTATCAGAAAGGAAATTTCGCGTCAGAGTAGGGACATCCCTCTCTGACTTTTATGACCAAGAAATGGGAGTTCCCCAGGGGAGCATTTTACCTGTCACCTTTTTTATTGTCAAAATCAACAGCATCACCAGTTGTATTAGAAATGGTGTTGACAAGTCTCTGTTTGTTGATGACTTTGGTGTCTCATATCGATCAAAACATATGCACGCTATACAAAGACAGCTCCAACTTCATCGAAATAGAATAGACGATTGGGCTGATAATAATGGTTTTAAATTATCCCAATCAAAGACTGTCTGTGTCCATTTTTGTCGAAAGGAGGGGTCTTCATCCGGATACCTGCTTTATGATAACCCCATTCCTGTTACAAAGGAAACAAAGTTCCTTGGCATTTTACTTGATTCAAAATTGACATTGGTCCCTCATATCAAGGGCCTGAAGAAAAAAGGTGTCAAGGCTTTGAATTTGTGAGAGTAGTTTCCAACACTGACTGGGGTGGGGATCGTACAGTTCTCTTACTACTGTATAGAGCTCTTGTTCGTTCGAAGCTAGACTATGGATGTTTTATTTACGGAGCAGCATGTGAAAAGTATATCTCTATGCTGGATCCTATTCAAAACCAGGGTTTGAGGCTTTCTTTTGGAGCCTTTAGAACCTCTCCTGCACAAAGTCTTTGTGTTGAGGCAAATGAGGTCCCTCTTCACTTCATAAGAGAAAAGCTTGCACTCCAGTTTGCAACTGAAATAGATGCCAACCAAATTAACCGTGTTAACAAAACTATTTAAAACCCTACATATGTGGACCTTTTTTGCTAGAAAACCAAGAGTCATTCCAACTTTTGGTATTCGTATTTAGTAATCATTGGAAGAATTGGATTTTGATCCTGACATCATCGCAAAGTTTGAATTTCCTGAACCTGCTCCATGGACATATCCAACAGCTATGCTCAAAATCACTCTTTCGTATGCAAAGACGGATCCTTCGAAGTACATAAGTTCGCATAATGAGGTGAAGGATGTCCTTCGAGACTACGATTTCATGTACACTGATTGCTCTGTTTCAGATGTCAAGGCTGCAGCAGCAGCAGTCATTGATAATTATTCTTCCATTCAACATCTTCCAGACAATTCTTCTATATTCTCTGCAGAGTTGCACACTCTGTACCTTGCTCTTGATAGGGTGGAGACAGCATATAATGATGAAAGGAATTTTATCATTTTCTCAGATTCAAAGTCTGCTCTTCAGGCCATTTCGGGCCGAGACTGGACACATCCTCTTGTCCTCTACATACTGGAACACCTCAATTGGCTAGTACACTACCAAGAGAAAAGAATTTTATTTTACTGGATTCCGAGTCACGTTGGCATTAGGGGTAATGAAAAGGCAGATGCTGCTGCCAAGGCTGGTCTTTCGGGAAGAGTCACAAATGTTCCAATTCCTTATGGTGATTTTAAAAAACACATCAATGTTCTTTTAAAACGCAAATGGCAGTCTTAGTGGGATGAGACTGTAAACAACAAACAACATGAGATTCATCCACAGTTGGGTCTTTGGCCTGGAGGTTCTAGAATCAATAGGCGTGAGGAAAATGTTTTGGCAAGAGTTCGAATTGATCACACTCATTTGACTCACTGCTTCCTTTTGAAAGGGTAAGATCCTCCCCAATGTACAGCGTGTGATTGTCAATTGACTGTAAAGCATATTTTATTTGAGTGTGTTGATTTTATAGAATCAAGAAATAGACATTTTAATGTAAATAGCTTTAGGGAACTCTTTGAAAAGGTTCCTCCAGACGGCATTTTATCTTATTTAGATGAGATTGGTCTGTTTTACCGATTGTAAAACCTTTTAAGAATTTATAGTTTCTTTTGAAACAACCTGTTATACAGAAATTATATTTTGAAGTTGTTCATTGTTTTGTGATCATTTCTATTCATCTATTGCTTTGTTATTGTTTTCAACAATAACAAAGGACCATTGTTTTACACAAATTTTATGGCACTAAATGGCCTTTGTGTGCCGATGTGCCTTTAAGCAATCATTCATTCAACATTATAGTAAAAAATGCCATAAATTCAAAGGGCCTATCCTGATGGCTGTTTGGTCCAAGGCGTTGTCAATGACTGCTGGCTGTCTTTCACCGCTGTCTGGCATGTGGAAAATTTGCCAGTGGCTTGGGATTGGGTAGTGTTTTTTTACTAGGTACTCCTGTTTCCTCTACCAGCCACAATTGGCTTGTTACGACTTAGTAGCAATATGGCAGAAAAACTGACAAAAAACGAAATTCCAAATTCCAAGTCAAAGATCCAGAAGACAAATTTCATGGGTAACTCTTAACCATGATTGGGGCTAACCTATTCCCTCTTCGCTTCGAATGGCCAGAATGTGCTTACCTTCCATCAGTACATCTATGTCATGTTGCTCGGTGAGATGCCTTGGATCGATAATCGGCTCAACAGTAGGGTCCCCTGATTGCAGTCGCACCCTACCACGGCTTTTAGGATGCAGAAGATTTGGAACTATTGATAGTACCTTATCGGAACCTTCAAGTGGCTTAAAGAGTTTATCATAAATCTGTAATATAAAGTAAAGAAAAAGGGAAAAAGTCAATGCAACATCAGTATGGATTCCAAATTTGCAGTATGTTATTTACTCTTAAGAACTAAGTCCTAAATTAACATAACAACTTTTTGTCTCAACCCCTTAAATGTTGATTTTGCTAAATAGGTACCCATCGTAAATTACCACTAAAGAGCCTTATGGTGCTATTCCAACTTCTATACCAATGTTCTTCTGATTTACCTACACAGAAGTTCCGCACACATGACATATAGTGTATTTTTGGGGGATGAAATATCTGTAGCCAATGCAAAAACAGAGTTAACGTGGGGTAAATCTTATTTATGGTAGAAAAATGAATTGCCAATGTGTTGTATTTTTCAGTGGTACCTTTTTCTTAATGTTTCCATAAATTCTCGGAAGAATTGCGGGTAAAGTGAAGAAAAGTAGGGATGGGTATGGTTCGTCTGGTCCTTGGTGTGAATGACGCATTGATCCAAATCCCGCCGCACCAATGCTAGAATAAATGCCTACAGAGAAAAAAGGTATTTGCATATGAGAGGGCAACTTTGGTGCCCATAGCGGTGCCACCCACTTGTACGAAGTGGGGACAGCCAAATTCAAAGTTGTTGCACTTAAGAACTTTTTCTAGTAGCTGTAGGCTACTATATATTAAGGGGATTAAATATATCTATAACAATCATTTACGAAAGCATCCGTATTGATATTTGATAATGTTATGTCTTGAAAACATGTTCGAGTATGTAGATACACAGAACTAATATTAGATAAGAATGCCTCTATCAGGCATAATAAATATTTGTTATGCCTTACCTGAACCAAATAATTTATATTGTAGCTGCGATGAATATGAGTTTAAATCCTCAAGGTGAAATCCTGTGGAGTTTGTTGTTTCGAACAAGGTTGTTAAGTGGACATGATCTTGTAGATTTTCACCAACAGATAGATCAGCCATTACCGGAATCTGAAAATGTAGCACACATGTACAAACAATTTCAATATACATTTGAATTTTAGAATATGTTCATTTAAAGTGTATCAATCCTTACATGTTCCATCAATTTTCTACATCCACAACTACCTTGCATATATCGAAAATAGTTCAACAAAGCGACATACATCAATACATAAATAAATACATAAATACATACATAAATCAGTTTCCAAAACATAGATGTACCGCTACATCAGGTAATTGCCTGATGTAAATATATATATATATATATATATATATATATATATATATATATATATATATATATATATATATATATATATATATATATATATATATATATATATATATATATGTTTATATATAATCATTTGCAACTTTTCAGGAAGAGAAGGTAATTTCTTTCCTCTTCCTGGTTTCTATCTCCTTGTGATATGACCCAAGCTGAAGAAAGTGATGTAAAAACCTCATACATACATACACGTATGCATGCACTCAAAACCTACCTCATACTGGTTTAGATGTTCCTTAGGCCCAACACCAGACAGCATGAGCAGTTTTGGAGAACCAATTACACCTGCAGAGACAATCACTTCCCTTGAGGCTCTGACGCTTGACAACTTGCCATGGCGTACATATTCTACACCAGTCGCTGTTTTTGTATCCTTATCGATAACAACCTGAAAAAATAAGTGATAATTTCACTTAAACTGATTAATTTGAAACCAAGATATTGATTTATTTGAATATTTCACTATTCATGTCAATTAACCCTTTATGATAACATATATATATATATGTAATTTTGACACTTGAAACAGCCGTCCACAAATTCAAACTCTGGAGCTTGAGACTTCAGGGAGATTTGCTGGCTTGTTTTGGTCAGCAGGTTAAATTGACCTCTTTCACTTTCAAACATGTAAAAAAGAATTTTATCTCATGTAGAGGCTTAACAATATAGACAGACATCCTTGGGATGAGGGTATATTTTTGTTCACTTTGCTTACTTGATGTTAATGCTTTATTACAATACACATATCTCTTCGGGGGAGGGGGGGATTCAATTGGGAACTCATTCATTCATGATATTACTAAATATCATTCAGGAGAGTCATCTCAGAAACTTACATCTTCTGTGTTGGTCTAATTATCAGAAAAAAACAATTTCAAGCTAGTTCATAAGGTTAAATAGATATATAAAGAAGTTAATTACTACACCTGAAATAGTACTCTGTCATGCTTTCTAAACCTTTTCTAATGTAACAACGGAAATACATGTTCTGCGATTTTGTAAGCTGATTGGTTGATAAAAGATAATAGTAGATCATTATTTCTTTGTACAGGATATGATTAACTAGGTATATACCTCTCTGATTAAGGTGATAGGTACCAACTCAACCTAGTAAAAAGCCCCACCCCAAACATAACTCACAGTAGCATAATCATATAACGAGGTGTATCTCCAGATTCTTCAGTGTTATCAGGTAGAGAATATCATAGCCAACCGTCCATTGTCAACCCATATTCTATTTCATTTCAGTATTAACAACTTTTCATTCAAACGACATAATCTCATTACGTACCGGACATTTCAGGTTCAAAGTAACCTCAGGGATATCATTGAATATGCCCAGTAAGAAGTAAATTAGATATTCCATACTACTAAAGAATTTTAAAGGTCGTAACATTAAAAACTTTTGTGAGAAATCTTCACACCAAGTACACTAGGTCATCCTATGGGCTTACAGCAAGAAGCCTTTTCAAACAATATATAGCATGCCGGCCCAAAGCCTTTCACCAGTGATCGTTGAGGTGTATCTTTTTACAACTGTCTTTTGTTCCTTTGCTCAAAAGTAATCAGCGAGGTATGTCCACAGGTATCAATGGGGATTCCCATGCCTCCACTCCACACGCTAGCTATTTCACTAATATTTTCAAAGTTATGACCTATAAAAATATATGTATTTACCTTAGTCACAAGGGCGTTCGTCGCCACGTGTAGGTTTTCTCTGCGCATGACAGGACGTAGGAAACAGGAAGCCGTGCTACATCGTAAGCCATCTGGGTTGATGGTAAACTGTCCACTCCAGTATCCTAGGCAAGAAAAAGGTGATACATTTTTTAGCCAAACAAAACCGTTCCTCCTAATTTGATCTTTGCATATGGTGGTAAACTTATGGTGGTAATCCAGGTGGGGGCGTTGTTAGCTGTCCTTGGTTGTCCCCCAAGTATAGATATTAAAACAAAAGAATACACGTGAGTAGTGATCATTGGCCACGAAGCTCGACCAAGCAATTTTCTATTGTTGAATGGTCTAGAGAACAAAAAGCGATGCCTCTTGTGTCTTCCTTGTTAAATTGGTCCCACACGACCTGGCCGTCTTCCATCAAGCTAGATCATTTATACCAATATTTTCATTTTACTTTTTGGCTGCAAGTAAATGATGATAGAGCCTTCAAAGCCAGCGTTCTAGAGTATGACAGATATGAACGCTTCTCAAACCCTAGGTCATGTCACAGGGTACCTTGTAATATGACAGGTACTGAAAATCAGCATTAACTATGAAAACCACATGCTGTTTATAATTTTACTACTCATGAGCACATTCGAAAATGTTTTTAAGATACTCATCATGCAGATCGCCTGTGGAAGTAAGACCTTAGACATCACCAATGACATGAAATATCATGAACTATCATGAATTTATATATATATATATATATATATATATATATATATATATATATATATATATATATATATATATATATATATATATGTGTATGTATATATGTATATATATATATATATTTATATATATATATATATATATATATATATATATATATATATATATATATATATATATATATATATATATATATATATATATATATATATATATATATAATGAGAAAGGAAGGAATTGGGTTTTATGTCACTTTCAACAGCTTAGGTCATATTGCGACGAGATAGAAACCTGGAACGGGGAAGATTTTCCCTACTCTTCACGAACAGTTCCAAGGGATCTTTCAGTTGCAAAATGTATATATATATATATATATATATATATATATATATATATATATATATATATATATATATATATATATATATATATATATATATAATGAAAAAGATTGTTATCACTGTCATTTCCTAGTTTGAATTGCTTAGGCACTTACCTGTATCCGTTTTACCATTCATGTCAGTCGTGATTTCAAACTCTTGTTCTTTAAAGGCATCTTCAAGTATGCTAGATATTGGAATTCGTTCAACATTTCTGATATAGAGGGGTCCGTTGGAGCCATGATATTCAGCTGTAATATAAGAGCGGTGATAAGTAGAGGGGTTGCCTTTAACTGAAACAACTTGGAAAATATGAACAACTACGACCTCCTATACACAAACCTCCTACACAGAAGACCTCCTACACAGACACTTTGAGTGTGCAATGTTTAACAAGTCACATACAGTACATATTGAGCGTTTTTTCTATTAGCCGACCCAACAATGTATTGCTCGAAGGTTTAGGTAAGAGTTTCTTTTTGCTTGACCCGTATATGGTCGGGAGAGGTCGCGATGGCATAAACATACTGAGAGAGAGAGAGAGAGAGAGAGAGAGAGAGAGAGAGAGAGAGAGAGAGAGAGAGAGAGAGAGAGAGACTTACTGTTCTCCCGAAGGGTAGGATCCAGTTGATGCTCTGACTTTTTGAAATATGGCAGCAGCTCTTCATAGCTCCAGCCTGTGTTCCCCAGGGCAGCCCATCCGTCATAGTCATGGCGGCTTCCTCGATTATAAACCATGACGTTAAGAACACTGGTTCCACCTAAGATTTTTCCGCCATACACACTGCATTTCTGAAATTGTGCAAAAGTACAATACATGTAGCATGATTTTCAAAACGCACATATTAGCATAAACCGTACATCTATAAATACCCGCTGGCCATCTAAGGTGGTCATCCCTCCGTCGAGTCGGTATCAAGACAGTCGCTGTATTAGAGTGCTGAAAATAAAGTTACTGCTGAACTGGCCTTTTCGTTGCTTTCACTCAATAGCCTCATTCCTCCCTATTCACTAAACCATCTTATTATACCTCACGTGAAGATTCTTGGTTCTGGTTGGTCAAGGGCCATGGATTAATCGTCATGATTTCCTCACTCCTTAGTGACAGGCTGTTGTCCTTAACAGCTTATGTAATAGTTGAATGATTCGCGGCAACAGCCATGAATTAGTTGAATAATCACCGCTAGCCCAAAGAATAATGCCTGAACACCTACGGAGTTTGCCGAGTGACCTACCAGTGAAACTAGTTCAACAGACGACGAGTATCTATCCAAACTCTCTCTTGTTGAAGTTATTCCTGGGGGAAACCCAATACTGATGTCATATTTGTATAATATCGCCCTACACTAATGAGCCTGGGTAAAACGGAGAGGATATCCAAAGGTTTCATGAGTTTTTTTGTTTGGCTAATGGTGGCCACCATCTTGAGACATTCACATTAGCAGTGAGGGAGCAGCGATTATGGCCAGTTTACTAATATATAAGGAGAAAACTTCCTCATCACAGAGCAAAAACCTACAGTAGGAAAACAATGCAGTTTCTGTTACAAACTTTTGTATTTGCCACCTACATTCTATATATATAAGTGATTCGATATATCTAGAACTAAGTGACACTTCGAGCTACTATGTTATCTTTTTGAGATTTTCTCTGTTGTATTTATTCATGCTAGTATACCTTTCTGAATCAACTAATATACCTCTTTACACTTATCTTAATTTCTATACTAAGGCTATTTCTTTAAATGAACTACTATGTTATCTCTTAAGAGTTTTTGATACTTTTTGGCAATTATATCCAATTCAATTTTTCATTAAATCATATGTGAGAATCGGTGTCTATAGCCTGGATATTACTTTCTTTGTTTAGTATATTAGTAACAAATATTTTTCAAATCAAATCATTACTTTCTTTTCCCTATGTAAATTCCATATACAGTAGTTACTGATTTAAGGAATCTAGTAGTACGAGTGACAGTCCTGGCCAATAGGTTATTCTTTATGGACCTTTTAATTTAGATTTTCTTTATGATAATTATTCATGCTAGAATATCTTACCAAGTCAACTACTAGACTTTCTCTTTAGACGTCTTCATTTTTTCTTACTTAATATACAACTAGTCCTAGCCACTAGGTTAACCTTTTTGGAATTTAGTGTATTTTCCCTCTGGTAAATATTTATAAGAGTCTAGCTTTTACTTTAGACTTTCTTACACTAGTTTATCTTTCTTAATCAAGTACTAGGTTTTCTCTTCAGACTTTTTTGATACTTTTTGGCAATTTTATCCCATTCATGGAAGAAACACAATAAGGCAGTAGTGGCATCAGAAACTTTATTAACTACCCACAGCACTAGGATAGAAACGTAGAAATGATACATTGTTAAGCAGTATAGCGTCAAGGTGGCTGGCCATCAGGCTAACGTGCTTCAAGTGAGAGCTCGTGCCAGAGCTCACTGTGATTGGCCCAACTGGGAAGTCACGTAGCAGCCGTCTGGCTGAGGCAGGGGATTCCCCTGTTGACCTAGTTGTTCCAGGTGTAGGGGGTTCATGTGTCCTCCTCCCTGAATGACCCGGAATAAACATTCCACTACAATTCAATTTTCTTTATATTTTCTGTGAGAACTTTTGTGAACATACAGGCTACTAGGTTTTCTTTCTGTGGATTTCATGGTATTTCAGTAACAAATAGTCTCCAAATCAGACCTTTTCCTTTTTTCAAAGTAAACTTTGATCTACATATTTAGATGATCCCTACATTGCTTTTACTCACTACCAATATTCCTCATATTTCATAGTTGAAACACCAAGACCTCAAGGATTGGATAACAATTGTTAGATAGGGGACAAGAGTGCTAAACTAGGAGATGGGTAATTATTTCGAGGGTTTCAACAGCATCACGGGCATAATGGTCTAAACTTACCAAGTTGGTATCATACAAATTATAAGTTTCTTCAATAATGATGTGCATGGTCTTCAATGATGGTATGATTGTGTACATGCATAGTACAGTCAATAAACACAATTACAATAAAATATTATTAGTTGCTCCACTGCATCGAAAGGGGTCGTAGGCGCCAGATGATCGGCAGACCGGATGACCTTGTTACCTGAATTGAACCTTCTCCCTTTAATATCTCACCTGACCGACCATGGATAAGCAGGAGTTCCTCTGGGGTAGCGTTTCATAGCCCCAGTCATACTGTGTTCCCAATAGTGCGGTAGCCATGATGGGCACGTGACTATCAGGGTGGCTTGTCTCTTCATCTCCCGCCTCGAGCAGCAACACCCTTACATTCGGGTCCTCACTCAACCTCGTGGCCAGAACTGCACCTGCTGACCCTGACCCAACTGCAACGGTATAAAAATCGGAATATATATATATATATATATATATATATATATATATATATATATATATATATATATATATATATATATATATATATATATATATACGGCAGTTGCGTGAAAATAAATGTGCGTGGTAATAAAGGGTTTTACAGTATATATATATATATATATATATATATATATATATATATATATATATATATATATATATATATATATATATATATATATATATATATATATATATATATATATATATATATATATATATATATATATATATATATATATATATATATATATATATATATATATATATATATATATATATATATATATAAGTAGCGAATAACCAATTACTATATGCGCTATAGTGAAGGCCTGGCTATGCCGGGGGCCTGGTAACTGGCCCAAGAGTGACGTCACTAGGAGACAAAGACTAATGTGGGCTCTCGTGCACGCCAATAGGCCCAGAACGTGGCTATTGGGCTATTCGCCGCAGCTAGCCTGTTTAGGTGGACCTGCTGGTTTCATATCCACTTGTTTTTTTATTTATCTAACGCTAGAGGTACATGTATGTCTAAACTTAATTCCGAATGCAGTATTTGATAATTGTATTGTAAGAAGTTGCACCTCTACATTTAATAAAACGAACAGTGTATGAATAAGTGTGGACCCATTTACGCCTGAGATGTTCTCTTTAAATGGTCGATCAAATGTTTTCGCACTTTATATATATATATATATATATATATATATATATATATATATATATATATATATATATATATATATATATATATATATATATATATATATATATATATATATATATATATATATATATATATATATATATATATATATATATATCTACAGCATTAGGTGGACCACAGCATTAGGTGGACCAAAATGTGTGTGTATATATATATATATATATATATATATATATATATATATATATATATATATATATATGTATATATATATATATATATATATATATATATATATATATATATATATATATATATATATATATATATATATATATATATATATATATATATATATATATATATATATATATATATATATATATATATATATATATATATATATATGCATAAAATTCCCGCTTAACATGCATGGCTGGGTTTAGCCCATGCATCACCTGTTACGCCCCTGCCCAAATGTTTGCTGGTATATCCCTAACTAAAGTAGTCCATACAGCACATTTTGAAAAGAAGTGTTTAATCAAATGCGCAGATAAGCCCAGTGAGTACAAGCTAAATTTGATCCAAATATCAAGGGTCTTTAAGACGACACTTTGCAAGATGGACGTAAGACACTATCACATGTTTTACAACCTGATTATTCTTGGCAGTACGCCAAAGGTATACATATCCACATCTTTGCATCTCTGTCTGTTATGCGAACCCCATGTATGTATCAGTGTACGATAATTCGGTAAACCATGTATAACCGGGACTAGGAAGAGAGTAGACAAGGTTCCTAGTCCCTAAACAGCTGACATTCCCTTCTGTGCTAACCAAGCAGAGTGGTGTAGTGCCATGTATGATAGATAGATAGCACCACCTGCTCCTCCGATCTCTGGAGGATACCCAAACTGAATCCTGGTGAGATGAATGTAAACTAAATGGACCACTATGGCCTTCTAGAACCGTTGATGCTAGGTAACAGAAAATAAAACATAACAGAAAATACATATGACAGCCTAAAAATCTAGGCTAGGAAGGCAGTATGCCGGTGTCCATGATTTCCAACGTATTTATTGCAAGGACCCCTACGGTGTGGGTACTTGATCCTAAGCAGCTATACAAGTGTACCTACCTATGATGTAGTCGTAGTGGTCATCTAGATGTTCCCTGACCAGTGACGGGGTTGGGAAGTAGAGATAATAGTAGATTAGCACTCCTATAAGTAGTACGACCAGTGACACTACGGCCGCCATGCTTGGGGTGTGTTCAAGTGCTAGCGTCTGGGCGAACGTGTGAAAGAAGTCTTAACAAAAGTATGTAGGCCATACGCTGTTTAAAACAAGCACCATGCTTCACTTACCATAGTCTGCCCATACCCGGCCATATTTAGATGTCATCTCGTGTGGATAGATGGCGCTGCAGTATGCTAGTGAGTGGCGTAGGATGTGGCATTAAATAGCAGTAGTAAATGGCCAACAGCAGACAACAAGCCCGTATGTAGGTTCATCTAAAAGTTTATAAATATATAATGTGGTAAAGTCACGTCTGGTAACTAGACTGCAGTTACCAGAGCGTGTTGTGCCGCCGCTTATCTGTTTGTAAAGCCGCTTTTTGCCACAACCTAGGCACGAATGATTTGGTAGATTTTTCTCACCCCGTTGACCTCTCC